>PVIU01004278.1:0-61912 GCA_004026605.1 Ondatra zibethicus
GTGTGTGTGTGTGTGTGTGTGTGTGTAGGTCACAGGATAATTTATGGTAGTTGGTTATTTCTTTCTACCTTGTTGGTCCCAGGTATTGAATTCAGATCATCAGGCTTAGCAGCAAGTGCCTTTACCTGCAGAACTAGCTTGTCTTGTCAGCTGTGAAGATGATGATGAAGATTTTAAATTGTGAATTTGCCTTTTTTTTCCCTGTGGGTGTTTTGTTTCTTTCTTTTTGTTTTGTTTGTTTTGTTTTTCCGAGACAAGGTTTCTATGTGTAGCCTTGACTGTTCTGGAATTAGCTCTGTTTGTTCAGGCAAGTGTATGAGATAAGAGTGAGTGAGAGACCGAACAGGCAAGAAAGGGGACATCCTTAAAAGAATTTTTGGGAGCATCATAGGAAGGACAAGGTGGGAAAGAAAGGCTTAGGAAAAGGGGCCATAAATAGGAATCTTGCCAGGGTGAGAATTCCAATAGTATGGGAAGGGGTAAGTGCTTTGGTGACAAGTCAATCCAAGGGTGTCCCTAAAGGGAACAGACTTGTCAGATGCCCAGGATCTCCTGGACAGGTGTACCTTGTTCATGGGGTAGGACACTCAAGAGGGTGGGTGTAGGGAGGATACCTGACATACCAACCTGACTTTTGTAGTAAGTTACAGAGAGACAGAGCAAGGTTCCGGAAAGCCAATGAGAGACAAATCAGACAGCTTCTAGAGGTCACTTACTTGAATAGTTGAGGAGAGATGAGTGGGTAGAAGGGGTGGAAGAGGGAAGGGACTGAAAAGGCAGACTCTAAAATTTGGAATCAAATATCGATGGTGGCAAGAGCCAGCAGAAACAAATGATCAGTTCCCAGGAGGGTCATATTTACAGTTTGGTTCAGTTAGGAGAGACAGGTTCTTTTTTTTTTTTTTTTTATTTTTTTAAATTAGGGGTAGGGGGTGGTGGTGCAGCAGCACTGTCTCCCAGGTTTTATCGTCAAATGTAAGCAAGAGCACAGTGAAACTACCAAACTTGGACCATTCCACGAGTTGAAAAAATGGTTTATTGGGGATCAAAATCTCACTTTTTATGTGTGTACACGCATGTATGTATGTGTACATATATGTGCACTGAGCACATGTGTGTACAAATGTATGTATTCGCAGAGAGTAGCAAAATGATGGAAAAGCAAGTGGGCTTTGTGAAAGTCAGCAGGGTGGGAGTCTTTGAGCTGATACAGGCTGTTTGGATTGACTGGGAGCTAGAGTCCCCTGCTGAAGGGGTTAAGGGAGGTTCCTGGAGGACAGAATCCTTAGGCTTCTGTTTACCCAGCAACAACAGTCTTTCTATTTAAGACATTTTTACTAGCACTGCTATTTTGGGAGGCTGCTTTGGACCTAACAGTGTGTATGAGTATTGATATCCATGTTCCCCTTTGTTTTTTGTTTGTTTTGGTTTTTTGAAACAGGGTCTCTGTTACAAAAAAAATGAAAAAAAGAGAAAGAAAATGATGTCATTTTAAATTCCCTCTTGACAAGGGATAAAAATTTAAATGAAGGACCAGCAAAAGTGCATAATGTGTATAGCACTTGTCATATAAGCCTGGCAGCCCAAGTTTGATCAAAGGAATACATAAAAGTGGTGAGAAAACACTCCCAAAATTTGTTCTCTGATTTCCACATACAAAGTAACAAGGATCCAGGCAGTAGAGGAGCACGCCTTTAATCCCAGCGCTTGGGAGGCAGAGGCAAGTGGATCTCTGTGAGTTCGAGGCCAGCCGGTCTACGAAGCGAGTTCCAGGACAGCCAAGGGCTACTACATACAGAAGCCACACATTGAAAAACCATAAATAAATAAATAAATAAATAAATAAAAAATATGAGAACAAAAAAATAAAAAGAAAGGAAGGAAGGGTTCATTGTGTATCCTGGCTGGCCTAAAACGGATAGAAATCCACCTCCAAAAGGGTGAGATTAAAGATGTATGCCACATATGGCCACCTCATTTTTTAAAGTAACTGTGTAATAGTCTATCAGTGTATGTACTGTAATTAATTTGCTTCACTGGTGAAAAGAAATGTTTCTTGTCTGTCTGTCTGTCTACAAAAACTCTTAAGTAGCTAAGACGGGCCTCAAACTACCTTTTTGTTTATATTCATTCCTATCATCAGTATTTAACTGTAAGGGTTGGGAAATATTCTTTGCTAAGGATTTAACAGTACATATTTTAGGCTTTCCGAAGTCCACATGTAATCTCTGCTACAACCTTTTCTCTCTGTATTTCATGGCCTTGGGGTCATAGTTGCTAACCTTGTCCTGTAGCATTCTTGTCTTATTGTCATTCTGTAGCTCATTGTATTATTAATTGACATTTCTCTTGTTGATTGTTTGTCTCTTCCTATGTATGGAATGTTTATTAAAATTCTTGCTTTTATATGTTTTGGTTGTTTCTTTATTGCCCTTTGCGATGTAGTGCAATGAAGTCATTTTAACTTTTATCCTTTGTTTTTTGATTGATTTTATTAGTGTTTGTAGTTGCATTTTTTGTTTTATATTTTTATTCAGTAAATTTGTGTTTTATACTGATATTTTTTGTCATTAAAATATTGGCTATTAACCTTCTGACTTAATAATTGTAACATGGCTTCTCTTATTTTTCTTTTAATGTTTGAACTTAGATTTATCTGGAAGTAATTTCCATGTGAGTTTTATGTCAGGTTTTTCTGAATGCCTGTCTCTTTCTGTCCTGTTACCTGTTAATATAAATAGGTATCAAAAGTTTCTTACAATATTATTTGTTAGTATTGATTTTTTTTTTTTTTAAGACAGGGTTTCTCTGTAGCTTTGGAGCCTGTCCTGGAACTAGCTCTTGTAGACCAGGCTGGTCTCGAACTCACACAGATCCACCTGCCTCTGCCTCCCGAGTGCTGGGATTAAAGGCGTCCACCACCACCGCCTGGCTAGTATTGATTTTTTTATTTATTATAGAACTTAAATTGATGACCTTATTACATGCATTTCATTCATTCATGAAACAGTTACAGAGTACACAGTACATGGCTTGCTCAATAGAGAAGATGACTTTAGAATGCTTATAGTCTGGTAGAATGCTGGGCTGTATATCTCCCTAATCTCTTTCGATGATGTTTTAAGTAATTGGAAAACAGGGCTCTGAAAATATCTCCAATTTTGTTCACCCTGTGCAGTCTTTCATTTCCTGCCTGTCTCTGCTGTGTGCCATGAGAAAGTAGGCATGTTGCTGCGAGTTCTTTATTGTGCATTTCCCTTCAGAGTTTCGTGTCTGTCTCAGGTGATATGATGCACACCTTTAATTTCAGCACTTGGAGGCAGAGACAGATCTAATGAGTTCGAGACTTCCCTGGTCTGCAAAGCCAGTTCTGGGACAGCCAGGGCTATTTAGAGAAATCCTGTCTCAAAAAGAAAAGAAAAGAAAAGAATTTAGCATCCTTTTACCATCTATTGTGTGATTTCATTTTAAATTATTTTATTTTTATTATGTGTGTATATTGGTATTTTGTCTGCCTATATTTCTGTTTGATGGTGTCGAATCCCCTGCAACTGGAGTTACAGGCAGTTATTAGTTGCCGTATGAATTCTGGGAATTGAACCCAGGTTCTCTGGAAGAGCAGCTAGTTCTCTTTAACTGCTGAGCTAATTCTGTAGCCTCTATTTATTTTAAAACAGAATTTCTCTGTAGTCCTTGCTGTCCTGGAACTCTCTTTGTAGACCAGTCTGGCCTCCTACTCACAGAGCTCTTCCTGTTTCTGCTTTTTGAGCGCTGATATTAAAGGAGTGGGCACTGCCCTTGGCTCTAAAGATTTAGTTTTTAAATTTTATGTATATGGGTGTTTTCATGTATGTAAGTGTACTACATGAGTGCCTGGTGCCTGCAGAGACCAAAATGGGGCATCAGATTCTGGAACTGGTGTTACAGATGATTGTGAGTCACCATATATGTGTTGGGAACTGAACCAAAGTTCTCTACAAGTGTATTAAGCTTTCTACAAAAGCATCGAGTGCCCTTAACTACTGAGTAGTCTCTCTAACCCTTTGTGAACTGTTTTGAAATGCATACAATTAGGATTTTGCCAATTTTCTAAAAATTTATTTATTTATTTATTTATTTATTTATTTATTTATTTATTTATTTATTTATTATGTATATAACATTCTGCCTTCATGTGTGCCTGCACGCCAGAAGAGGGCACCAGATCTCATTGCAGATGGTTGTGAGCCACCATGTGGTTGCTGGGAATTGAACTCAGGACCTCTGGAAGAGCAGCCAGTGCTCTTAACCACTGAGCCATCTCTCCAGCCCGATTTTGCCAATTTTTTCTATTTCACATTAATTATCAAGCATTTTACTGATGTAAAAATATAAAGGTTTCTATTTTTCTGATTTTGATTTTATTATGAACTCCAATCTTGATTCCCCCCCAGTTGTCATATTGTTAGTAGGTCCCCCCCCCCATCATCTTTGTAGCTTTGTAAGTAACAGCAACCATTATCAGAGTTTTTACCTTTACATTTTGTCTTTATAACCTCTGGTAGTACTTATTTACCACATATGTGCTATGAATGGCTGCTGCTTGCCTTTATAGAACAGGGGACTGTGGGAGATCATCAAAGGTTATGGACTAACTTACATTTTAGAAACACACTTTTGGAGAAGGTACCTTGAAGGAAATTTTTATTTGGACTCTTCATAGTTACATCGTGATTGTAAATAGATAAATAAAGGATTTTTATTAGATTATAGATCCAGGTTAAAGAGCTAACCACAGAAAGCTTTTTGAACTGATTAAACAAATATGCTATTAATATTTTCTGTCTTTGTTTTTGACAAGATCCTGTTCGCCTATTCTTGGACCAATTAAATTTGATTGAGGCATAGGAGTTGTGAGAATGCAGTTACTTTGTAGGTAGTTATGTGGATTTAGTGCACTGAAAATATAGGACAGGAAGAGATTTATACTGTCAGAATTAGGTACTTAATAGAAGAAATTAATTTTAGAGACATGAAATAATATCGTTGATAGAATTTATTCACGGGAAAGAAGAATTGAAATAATTTTCTCTCCTGAATAATTGTTAGTTGGTGAATCATTTACTCAATTGAGGGAGAAATAAGAACTGCATGTTTAAAATGAGTGAATGAGTTTACACTTAGGTAAATTGGAGTTCCTTAGGGGAGGAGAGCTAATTAAATGTAGGTACCTAAATCTACCTTGGGAGCTATTCATTCATTCATTCATTTTGGTTTATCAAGACAGGTTTTCTCTGTGAATTAGTCTTGGTTGTCCTGGAACTTGCTCTGTAGACTAGGCTGACCTCAACTATCTACCTGCTTCTCCCTTGCAAGTGCTGGGATTAAAGCTATGCTCCACAACCACCTGGTTCTATTTATTTTTATATTATGTGTGTGATTTTTTTTGTCTGAATGTATATCTGTGCATCCAGTAGAAGGTATTGGAATCCTTTGGAACTAGAGTTACAGAGGTTTGTTAGCCACAGTGTGGGTGCTGAGAATCAGACCCATGTTTTCTGGTAGAGCAGTCAGTGCTCTTAACCACTCAGCCATCTCTCCAGCCTCACTAAATCTATCTTGGAAGAAAAGAGGAAGTTAAGTTGGAGTATATCTTTGTGGGAAAGTGCTTGCCTAGAATGCACAAGGTCCTGGCTTTCAACTTGAAGTATCATGGTTCCAAAAAAGAAAGAAAAAGTCAATAGCACAGGTCAAGGTATATACAAATGAATAAAATAATTTAGTCCGAGTATGTGAAATAAGAAACTTGGAATCATGGAGAACTAATATTGAAGCCATGAACAGAGTATAAAATAAATTAATATGTAGGAAGACGTACAGTATCGAAGAGATAAGTTTTTTACACAGTCAGTTGGCTGTGACTCTGAGGTTTTTGCGGATAATTCTAGTGGGAAGTTCAGAGAGTAGTGAACTAATGCTTTGTTATTAAAGTAAAGCTAGGTAAAACTTGTTTAAAAAAGAGGTGTGTGAAGGAAAGCTGAATCTTTGTAATAGGACAGACCGGCTTAGAGTTATAAAGGACACCAGGTTAGCTAAATTTATTTTTATGTTTGCGTAGTTAGCATAGTAAACTTTTACTTTATTGAATCTGTGTGAGTGCAGAGAAAAATGGGATTCTGGGATTAAAGACCTGCATTATATTATTATGAGTGTTTTAGTCTCAACCCTGCAGAACACATAATATAAAAATTATAATTATCACTTTCATATTCCTTTTTGTGTTTTAATTTGTGAGTAGCTTTTTATAAATATTGTCACTAAACCCCACCACAAAATTAATTTCCAAGGTGAGTATTAGATTGTTTTATGTACAGATGGAGAATTTTTTTGCTCTGTAATTTGAACACAAATAGGTCTGTTTCTGAAGTTGGTGCTCCTTTCTCAATATCATGTTGTTTTCTTTGTAACCTGAAGTTGGTCTTTCAAGTTTAGGTTTCCTTTTTTTCGTAATTGTCAGGGATATTCTCATCAGAGATGCTAAATGATTACTATTGTAAAATGTACCTATATTTTGTTTGACAAGAAGAAATATATTGGTTTAAATGGCAGACAGACCTTATAACTGCGGTCATCCTCAGTACTGTCACTTGTCTAAACAGTTTCTTACTTTTTAAGGTGGTGTCATGGATACAGAAATGTCTGAAGACACAGACCACAACTTAACTCCTACCCTTGCCAGCATGTCTTATGGAATGCCGAATCAAACAGGATCTGAAAATTCATTGCTGGATGAAGATGATTATTTTTTGAGCTCTGGGGATCTTGCAGGAATTCCAGTCGTTAGTAGTGACAATGAGGATGAACAGGATTTTAGGTCAAAGGACAATCTTGTTTCTTCAATTCATACTGATGATAGTTTGGAAGTAGAGAGAAGAGCCTCTCATCATGAATCAGACAATGAAAACGAAGTACAAATTCAAAATAAATTAAAAAAAGACTTTCCCAAACAGTTTGATCAGGTTTCTGTCTTTAAATCAATACGGAAAGATTTTTGTTTAGTAAGAGAAAACAGCAAAGAGACATTTTCTGGAAAGGAGAAAAATAGAGACTTAACTTATCATGAACGTGAAAAACGGTTGGATAAACCCCATAAAGGTTTGGATTCAAGGTTGAAAAGCAGTTTTTTTGATAAAGCAGGTAATAATTATTGGAATAGAGCCATAAAGCACAATAACAAAATACCCATAATGGAGCTTTTATTACTTGTAATGTTAAGTGAAATATGAACAGTTTTAAACTCCTTGTAAGCTCTCGTTTTTATTTTGTCCTTATTCTTAAAAGTGATTGAATTTCTCCCCATAACATTTAGTTGTGGTGTAAGTGGTTGAAAAATAGCTCTAAGTCGTAGTTTTCCCCCTTCTTGGTTTGCAATATTTTGATGAAAGGCAAGATGCTTGTATCACCTGTTTATTTTCTTTGGTTGAACATTAGAATCTGAAGTTGGACTTAGCGTTTTTGTGCTGTAAGCACTGAGTTAAATTGCTATCCTATCTATTAGTCTAAACTAGAGAGTTGAAACAAAGTACCCCATTTTCTGTTTTAGTTCATTGAAGTTCCTTTTTATTCTCTTTGCACAATGCATCCTCTATTCTAGATCTAGTCCTGTCTTTAATGTGCCATACATTTCTTGTATGCTTTTCTTTCTTGATGTTTCATTTTTACTCTCACTGTATATATACACCTATAAAATTACTTCTTATCCAGTGAAGCATAATTCATAAATCTTTCCCACTTTGTAGTCATTCCTAAGAATGATTTTCTTATATTTCCACAGAATTTTGTTTTATGCCTTATTTATAGTATTTATTGACTTGTTTCTTGAGAGTCAGTTTGTATCTTACTCATCTTTGTATTCTTAGGACTTTTCATTTTACAAGAAGATTATAATCCTTTCCTAAATGTTAAATTGATATTTAGGAAAGCAGCTACACCATATCAATCCATGTACTTCTTCAGACAATCTTAGGAAATAAATTGCAGAAAGAATAAATCAGTGTTGTGAAGAAGCGTAACTGTTTAGCTGAACATTTATTATATACAAGATTGTTCAAGGATGTACTTTATTTCTAATATATGTGATTAGATTATCTCTATATTTTACTATCTATTAATGGATATTGTTGAGGGAGTCTTTTCTGAAGGAGCTTGTCTAGTAATAGAAGACAGGTAGAAAGTAGTGGTGCTAATGATGAGTTGAATAGTCCAAGATTGTATGTGTAAGATAAGATGATAATAGAAGAGTAAATAACTGGGGTGTTAGTTAACGTGATTGCTCTTTTCACTTTTGAGACAGAGTCTTAATCTTCAGCTCAAGCTGGCCTGGAACTCACTGCAGTTCTCCTACCTTGTCTCCTAAGTCTTTAAGTAACAGGTGTGTGAGCCACCACACCTAGTCTAAATTTGCCTAGCTCCCTTACATGCTTTGTATTAGACTCCAGACCTTTTGGCGTGTTAAGACAAGTGCTCTATCCCTGAACCACATTCCTTACTCACTTGAAATTCTTAGGAGAGAGACTTAGTGGACAAGGGATGTTTTCCTGTAGAGGTGAGTTTTGAACTGAGCAGAGTCTGGAAACTAAGTATTAGGACAGAAAGCAGAGACTTGGGGAACTTAGCAGAGTGGCAGAGGAGAACAAACAATTTTCAGAGCATAGTAAATCAAGTCATTCTGTTTGAGCAAGGAAAGCTGTGTGGTAAGGCTAAATGGTAGGGGAGAGTAGGTTGTGTGGAACTTCGAAAATTTGTGTTCTTTGGACCTTAGCTCACTCACTCTTTGTTGGAATAGTGAGATGATTTCAAATAATAGTCTTTTAGGTCATTCTTTATAAGATTTGTTATTCATATACATGTGTTTGTTTGTTTGTTTTCTTTCAATAGCTAATCAAGTTGAAGAAACATTACATACTCATTTACCACAAACCCCAGAAACAAACTTTAGGGTAAGTTTTCAGTGTGTATGTAGATTGCTGTTAACCGTGGCAAGTGTCAAAGTTTTCTTTATGTCACTTTCAAAATTCTGCTTGTGTTAGAAAGAGCACTGATTTTTTTTTTTAAATATTACTTGCATAAGGCCATCTTTGGAGATAATTTTTAAAAAAAATACCTTGGCTTTTAGGTTCTTTATTTGCATTTGATATTTAGACCTATAGTTCATCAGCTTTTAGGCATAGGGACACTGATGTATGTCCATAGAATTCATTTCCCGTGAACTTTTCTTTGGGTATTTACCCTGAAGAGGAATAATTTTTAAATTCGAATATTTATTAATCCTTTATATTGTGTTTTAGGATTCCAGCTATCCATTTGCCAATAAAGAATCCATTGGTTCGGAACTGGGAAATTCCTTTGCATCAAATATTAGAATTAAAGAAGAACCTTTGGATGATGAGTATGACAAAGCAGTGGCGCCTCAGCAGGGACTACTAGACAGAGTTAAAGATGAACCTGAAAATGCTCAAGTAAACATTTGACCTTTCCCCCTCCTTGTTTCGTTTTGTTCCACACATCAACTTGCTCATTTGAAAGAGGAAGTGCTTAAGTAAATAGTTTATTGACAGGATGAAAAGAGTTTGTGATTGAAGCAACTTGAATTGCTTTACAAGGCTGTAGCAAGAATGACATGAAAGTGTTCCTGAAGAGTAACTAAGACTTTCATTTTTCTATGTGTTTTAATAGCACTGTGGGTTTTGTGGGCATTTTAGTACAGATTGGGAGACTGGTGAGTCTTTGAGGTGTCAAGACTCGAGACAGCAGAAGAGGCTAAAAATTGAGGAGGAGGGTGGCACATGGGTTTCTGGAATGATTTAATTCATAGAGCCTTCTACTGATGAGGTACAGGTTAGGTATGCCTTTAACTGTCTTTCAGGAGGGCTAGTGGACATAATTATCTTTGGAAGGGTTAATTAATTGAAGAACTAGGTTATTGGAAGGGAGGTGTTGGTGAGTGGTTCATGATTCTAAATTTAAGATAGTTGAGTAGTAAGGACAAGGGTCTAGCTGTGCAGTTTTAAGACTGCTCTGGAAGTAAGTCATAGGAGTCCTGCAAGTGAAATTCTACAGTCACTTAAGTTACCCATTGATGGCATTGCAGTGGTTGGAATGGAAGAAAGAAGCTAAACCACAGGTTGTAGTTACTGTGAACTGTAGGAAGGGATTTAAGCAATGAATATATAGTAGTAGCTGCTAATTGAAGGTAGGCTGTATTTTGTTCAAATGTCATGAACTCAGAAAGTGAAAAATAGAGAACACAGGTTAGCTGTTTCTATGAAATAATATCTAAGAAAGCTTACCTTTTCCTTATCTTGTTGTATAAGGGATTTTGTGAATGAGACATGTATGGAAGAGAATTTTTCCTGAAGGCTTCTTTGATCAGGATTTTTCACTCTTAGCACTACTGATAATTGGACGAAGCCCGTTCTTTGTTATGACGACCTGCTCTGTGTATTGTGGGGTCTCTACCTATACTTGCTGCCACTTGTAGCCTTCTACCTCGCCAGTTGTAACAGAAATATTTTCAGACACTGCCAGATACTCCTGGGGAGCAAAATCATTTACTGTAGAGAACCCCTGTTTCAGATCAAAGAGAGAAAAGACTAGGCAGCTATAGAGTATAAGATACAGAAGGAGTGGCAGGTGGTTTGTGAAAGGCGCTGACACATAATTGCCTGTCAGAAATGGTGTTTTGGGGAGAGTGCACCATGACCAGAGGAGCCATGTGAGGTAGACTGTTCAAAAGTCACAATACAGTATATCAGAAACAGCGTATTAGGACTTTAAAGGAAGAGAGAGACTTCCCTTTAAAGCTTGGAGAGTAGCTTCATTAAAGATAGTTTAAAAGTAGGAGTAAGCGGGGTGGTGGCACACACCTTTAATCCCAGCTTTTGGGAGACAGAGCCAGGTGGACCTCTGTGAGTTCAAGGCCATCCTGTTCTACAGAGTGAGTTCTAGAACGGCCGGGACTAGACAAAGGAAACCCTATCCTGAAAAACCACCCAATCAGTCGATCATTAATCAATAAATAAATGAATAAGTGGGAGTAGGAGAAATATCTGCTATGACGTGATGAAGGGAGAAACCTAGAAAATCTTCAGAGAAATCACCCCAATAAAGGAAAATCTCTGTTTTTATATCTTTTCATGGGGTGGCAAGAAGTTTCATACTACGTGATTTAGTTCAGCATAGAATATGTGGCAAGGACCATGGAAGATCCAGGTACCATAAATTAGGAACTGTTCGACCAGAGCGTTGCTCATTAACTCCAGAGAGAGAGTTCAGTGAGACCTATCCTATTTCTTCAGTCTGTGGGGTTTCACCTCTTAAAGGGATAGGCACACAATTTTTCATTGAGATAGTAGACAACTCAGACAAGAATTCAACAATACTAAGGAACAGGTAGAGAAATTAGGATGGTGATAGACCTACAGAAATTGGGTAGCTATGAGTGCAGTTGGCTCAACAAAGACAGTAGAAGGAATCTGAAAATATTTCAATAGATGTTAGATTAAAAGTAGTTTGTAGAAACAAGAGAAAGTGGAAATCTTGCCTGGGAAAATTCATGTGTCCTTGTGTTCATGTGAAGATTATAACCATGTCTTATCTCTCATATCCCTGTGTGGACAAGGAAAATTCATAAGAAATCATTATGCTGGCAGAGTACTGAAGGCTTTTCTTTCCTTTGTATGTGACCCATTGAGCTTTCCTCAGGATAAAGGCTAAAGTTAAATAAGTGGGGGATAGAAGGTATTGGGAAAATTATTAGTATTGTTTTTAAAGCAGAGCTTCCAGTGGCTAGAGAGTATCAATAGGATGGAAAGGATAGAGATGCCTGTATTCTATACACTTACTCAAAGGTACAAAATATGTTATAAAATACTGAATATTGAGTTTTATAATGATTATGGGGAAGAGCTGCTTCAGGTGCTCACTACTTATTTGTTTGGTCTCTTGGGAGTAGGCAGTCCTGTGGGTAGGTTCTGATAGATACAGGATCACAGAATGGTCTTTTTCCTGTCTCCACAGTAGACTAATCACAGCACATGAGTGGCTAGAGGTAGGTTTCCCTGAACAGTTGTTTCTGTTTTCAGTCAAACCTGTGGTAGTTCCAGAAATTCTGCAAGGGAGGAGGCCAAATTATAGCTAACTCTAGATGCTGGTTCTTTCCTTTTCACTCTCCCCTTCCCACCTACATTCTACCCCCTCATTTCCCTCATGCTTTCTTTACCCCTCCCTGATCACTGACCTTTTTCAGTACTGCGTAACACTTTATTAATTTTACTCATTCTTAATAACGCAGAAGTAGGAATTACAAAGTATTATTTATTTGGTGTCACAATCAGCACTCATAACTGGTGGAATTTGTGGCTCTGGTTACCTTTTTCTTTGATCATCATTTTCTAGTGACCTCTCTCTGCTTAGTTTTGTAGTTTTGCTTACATTGTGCTTTTGACTGTTCAAGTTGGTCTACATTCAGACCACTAGGTTGCTGAAATGTCTGTATATGTATCTCAGTTCCATCCCATTGTGTTTAGTTACTTGTTAGTCATCTTCTTGCTTCTTTTACCTAGCATAAAATCATTTGGCTTTTCAGATTCATTTATTCATTCTACTCTCGTTGCATTTTACAATAGTATTTTCTGTAGTTTAAAAAATAGTTGTTGATTTTTTTATATGTACTATTTTGTTTTATCTACCTAACAACTGTGAGTGTGTGGTCTAAATACAGAAGATGTTATCCTGTGTCTACAATAGGAAGCTAAATGTCATAGCTTAATTTAGTTATTCAAGGCCAAATGGCCAGGAAAGAATCAACCTAGGTTGATAATCTAGGTCTTATTTTTGTTAGACTATTTTTCTGTAGCTAGTGGTTTGATTTAAAAGGGGGGGTGTGGTCTAGATAAAGTTTTCAAAGAGAAACTCTTAAGGAGAGCCAAAGATCTCAGTTTTTATTTTTCCATAGCACCTGAAACTTAGATATTACTAATGTTGATATCGTCATTATTTTCTTTTCTGCTCACAGTAATGAAGAGAGAACTAATTTGTAGTCTTTTATTGAAGTAAATGAAAATGGAAAAGCAAGTTGCCTAATTATCACAGTAATGGTTCATAGACTATGAAAGTATAATGCAGTCGTGCAAATGTTGGAGCTTTGCTTGAGTTATGTCATTCATTTGGCCATAGGAGATGTTCATTTTCAACATCATTTATCCTGTGGCATTAATAATGCCTTCCTTTGTGTTCAGCAAGGGAAAGATAAATAGTTTTTATTTGACCTCTGGTTTTTAGTTAGTTGTATTTTATTTTGTTTTTGAAAGCTTTGGGGTCATCAGTTATTTTTTTCTTACAAAGCATGGCTTACTAGTCATTGTAGGGGATACAGACAGACCAAGCGCTCAGGAGTTTTCTGGAATAAGAATTTTTGTATTAGAAATGTGCTTTCAAATATATGCATAGGTATGTCAGGATAAGTTAGTATTAAAAAAATTAGTACCTGCCAGGTATGGTAATACTTCCTTTTAATCCCAATACTTGGAGATAGGCTGATCTCTGTGAGTTTGAGGGCACCCCCTGATTTACATAATAAGTTCCTGTCTATCCAGGGCTATACAGTGAGATCTCATCTTAAAAAGAAAAGTGGCAGTGGCACACACCTTTATTCCCAGCACTCAGGAGGCAGAGGTAGGCAGGTCTACAGAGCATGTTCCAGGATAGCTAAGGCTACACACAGAAGCCTTGTCTCAAAAAAAAAAAGGATATTTCACCAACAGTGTTACTTTGAGTATCTGTATTTTTATTATATACCAAATGATATATCACATAATTCATGATACATTTCTTATGTATATTCTGTTCATTGTGGCAAGGAAATAATTATGCTAGCACAAACTCTGAATTTGAAAGCATAGTTATGGGAACCTTTTAATTATTAAAATAATAAAGATTATTGATCTTAGCATTTTTACTTCGGCACAAAACATGCTAATGTATTATAAAGGGAATTAGAAGAGAATAGAAATGGAAAATAAATAATAATTTTATCAGAGAATTAATAGAACTTGTGATAGTTAAGTGGAATTGAAGGTAAAATAATAATTATAGAAAAGACAGTAATAGTTCTGTGGATCAGTTTCCCAGTTGAGAGCCAGTATTATCAGAAGCAACTAAAAAGTAGATAAAAGATGACTTGAATGAATGGTGAGACTAGTTTTTAAAAAAATGTAAGAATGGTGTCAACTATTCCTAAAGATACAGATGTCATGAACATACTGGTGATTAGGTTCTGATGTTTTGAGGAGTAAGTGTACACATATACATATATGGTGTATAAATGCTTTCAATTGTATTTGGAGCGGTTGAGTGGAAAACCGTGTAAACAGTTAAACATTGTATAGTTTCATCAGAATAGTATGATGCAAGTTTAATCAGACTGATGATAACAGCATAGACCATGATAAAATTTTTTTCAGGATTTAGTATAGTGTATTGATCCTGTTAAGACAAAAAAAATTCTATTTAGTAAAAGAAGCTTACCAATCCCAAGTGAACTGTAGCTAGCACAGGCAAGTTATCAGTGGCTAGTCAAATCAAACCGACCCTGTATTTAAGTCTGTTGTTCAACCACTGCTCTTAGAAATAAAGTTTTATCAGAACTTTGCCATGTTCATTTTTTTACATGTTGTCTGTGGGTGCTTTTGCTCTACCAGGGCAGAGTTGGGCAGTTGTGATAGAGATCAGACCATATGGTTTGCAAAGTCAAAAATATTTACTGTCTGGCCCTTTGCAGATAAAGTTTGCTGATCCCTGGATTAAAGGACTTGTATTATAAACAGTGAAACCACTTCCTTATTATTTTATTATGGAAGTAAAACTTGGTAAGAGATAGAAGAAATCACAAAGGTAAAGATTGTCAAAATTTTGGCATTAATGGAAGCCTCTTAGTACATAAAAAAATTTAACTCAGAAGAAATGTTGATGAGAAATGCTACTGAGGTTAATATTATAATAGCATAATGCACTTGTAAGTGAACATTAAAAATAGCTTCAAATGAAAACAAGTACGAAAAATCTTTTAATTGTGTCCCCCCCCATTAGTTATTAGAGTCAGAACAATTTTGTTTGAAAGCCAGGCATGGTGGTGTGAACCTTTAATCCCAATACTAGGGAGGCAGAGGCAAGTAGTTGTTTGTGAGTTAGAGGCCAGCCTGGACTACAGATTGAGTTCTGAGGACACTCACAGTCACACAAGGAAACCCTGTGTTGTTAAACCAAAAAGGAAAAAAGAAAACAAATCATCAACCCAGAACAACCCCAAAATCAGTTTTGTTTGGACAAAAACAATCTTATAATGTCTCAAAAATCTTTAAGATGGATCTTGTAACCTAGTAGTTTTACTTGATAAAAGATATTCGCCGGGTGGTCGTGGCGCACGCCTTTAATCCCAGCACTCGGGAGGCAGAGGCAGGCGTATCTCTGTGAGTTTGAGACCAGCCTGGTCTACAGAGCTAGTTCCAGGACAGGCTCCAAAGCCACAGAGAAACCCTGTCTTGAAAAACCAAAAGGAAAAAAAAATATATGTATTCATCAGCGGGGTGTGTGGAACACTTCTTTAATCCCAGCCTAGGCAGAGGTAGGTGTATTTGAGGCCAATCTGCTTTACAAAGCAGTTTTCAGGACAACTAGGGTTGTTGTTACACAGAAAAACCCTGTCTTGAAAATCTGGGTGTGTGTGTGTGTGTGTGTGTGTGTGTATGTGATATTCATCATTGCATTCCATTGCTAATTGTGCTAAATATATGTAAACATTAAGTATACCAACATTGTTGCCATTACATGTCAGTGCCTTTCATCCCTATATTAGAGCCTGAGGAAAAGGCAGAAAAAATGAATAGTACTGATGCTGCCTTTTTAAAAAGTTATGGTACTATTATATTAGTCATGGAGCTTTGCATAAGTTTTGATTTTTTTTAAGGAATATTTTGTATTACTCATTTTTGGTGGTACTCACCAGTAATCCCAATCCTTGGGAGGCAGAGGCAGCATGTTTGGGCCTCATCTGGTCTTTTTAGCAAGTTCCAGGTCATTCAGGGTTGTACAGTGAAACCCTGCCTCAAAAACAAAACTAACACCAAAAGAACAATACTCTCATAATTGCCAAGGATTTGGGCACTCTTTGTTCTATGCCTGAGTCCTATGTACATATTTCATGTCAGCTTCAACTGTTTAATCTGACTTGTCACTCACTGTGTATATATAACAAATATCAATATTCCTTCAGGTTGTATAGTATATTGTTATACCCACCACCAAAAGGAAGTATGTCTGAGATACCCACGATTCTAATAGTGGGTCTCTGTATTATTTTGCAAGCTTTGTTGTAATAAGTATGTTAAAATTATAAAACAACTATTACTTAGTGCTGTTACAGGTGAGAAGTATAATTGTACAGTTAAAGAAGAGCCCTGAAAAATATATACTGGAATTCTGGTGTATGGTGTCTATAAATGACTTAAAATGTTTACTTGTATTTAAAACTTGTTTAAGGCAGGAGAGTTTGGCACATAGGTTAAGAGTACTGGCTGCTTCTTGAGAGGATATGGGTTTATTTCCCAGCATCTGCATAGTGGGGCTGACAAACATATGTAACTGTAGTTCCAGGGGATCCAGTGCCTGTTTTAACCTCCATGGGCACCAGGCATGCATGTAGTGTACATGTATTCAGGCAAAAACTTATGTATATAAAATAATAAATAAGTCGAAATTTTTTTCTTTTATTTCAACAATATAGTGTTTAAAATGTTCTTTTAGAATTCTTAGACTACCTAGACTACTGGTTCTTGGACTCAGGTCTTATAAATGCTGATATTTAGCCACTAGAAGTTATTTTGGAGAAATATTCAAGAATATATAATAATTCCAATAAACAGAACATGAATTTATAAGAAAAAACTATTTAGAATAATTATAACTGTAACGAAACAAAACTTTTCTTTGACTAGAAAAGGGAAAAGACTGGAAAGAAATATACCACAGAGCCACAGCAGTCCTTTTGAGGTGATGGAAATCAGAATAGACGTTTTCTCTTTATTTCTAAATAAATGTTTTATTGTGATTGTGTATTACTTTTATAATAAACAAAAAATTTACAACACTATAATATTAAAGAAAAATTTCAGAAATAACTTAGAAACGATCTAGTTGTGCTACATCAGGCTATTTTGGTAGCTAACATTCGTTTTTTTCCATCCTTATTCTCAGCATATACAAACAAATTTGCCCTTGTTAGTTATAAGTTGTTTACTGTTTCGTATGTCATTATTTATTAATGTTAATGTTATAAACATTTTCCACTTCTGTGCAGCAACAGTAAAATGTCTTGATTTCTTTAGGAATTTAGTCTTTTCTCTATATTTATTTATTGTTTTTCTTTTTTAAAGGAGTATAGTCATGGCCAACAGCAAAAAACTTCAGAGGGGGAACTGAAAATTAGTGCTGTGTTTTCAGTCAGTGGCAGTCCTCTTGGTAAGAATCAGCCCTGAATAAATGAATTGTGTTTATTCTGGCCAACGTAAATCAGAGGTCCTTTCTACTTATGTTAATAAACTAGGCTGTTCTTTGTTCATTTACAGTCCTTTATATTGTATAGTCCATAGTTAATACCAGGTTCCAAACTAGCTCTAGAAAAGTACCGATGCATAAAATATAAGATCAAAAGTAAGTTTTTTTTCCTTTCAATGTTCTTTTCCTTTTTTTTAAAGCTCCACAGTTGACTACTGGCTTTCAGTCTTCTCTGGCATCACCTGGCATGAATAAAATGCTTCCTTCAGTTCCAGCCACAGCTGTTCGAGTTTCCTGTTCTGGTTGTAAAAAAATCCTCCAGAAGGGGCAGACTGCTTATCAGAGGAAAGGGTCTACTCAGCTCTTCTGCTCCACACTGTGCCTCACTGGATACACAGTTCCACCTGCCCGCCTGCCACCTCCTCTTACCAAGAAGACTTGTTCAAGTTGCTCAAAGTATAACAGAGTTCTAAATTATCTTTTCTTTTCCTTTGTTTCTCTTAGTGTTTGTTTTTTAACCTGTGTGTTATATTTGAATTGTTACTTTACTGTGGTTTCATTTTTTTTTTTTTAAAGAAATACCACAGAATTTAGTGCCACCATGTTGTTGCTGCTTTCAGCTTTTTCTGAGTACGAAGTGCTCAGCTTTCTTTTAGTTTAAGGAGTGATTTTGAAATTAACCCTTTCCTTTTCATTAGTTAAGGTTCCTTACATTTTACTATTCTAGCACCACAGCAGTTCTTTCTGCAGTTGTTGACAATAGATCCTAGGTGCAACACATATTTACAGTTAAGTTTCCTATGTGTTATATAGTTGCAATATATTTAAATTTTGTCTAACTTTAAATGTCTTCTCATATGTGCATGCATGTGCATGCACATATACACTTTATCTAGTATCTCTGAACCTTTAGAAGTTCTATTGAAATATTAACTAACAAAAAGGTGTACAAACCTTGGCTTAATTAAAATTATCTTGATGTTTTTGAGAAATACTAAGATCACCTTTATAAATTTTATAAGGTGGTAGTAAATTATTACTAGGGCAACTCAGAAAAAATGAGAAGCTGGGTGTAGTAGCACATTCAGTAGTGGAAGATGGATCTCTGTGGGTACATAGAGAGGCCAACTTCACCCTCCCCCACAAGAAAAAGAGAAATGAATGATAGTTTTTTGGTGTTTTGAAACTTCTTCGCCTCTCAATTTAAACTACAAGTTATTACTTATCTTTCAGGGTTTACACTTGTTCAGTTTTCTTGTCTTCTGAATTGGTTAGACCATAGACTTAACAGAAATTTGAGTATATGTAGATACTTTTCCATAACTTAGTTTTATACAAATCTCTTTTAAACTTTTAAAAATTTCTGTTTATTTTATTTTCATGGGTGTTTTTACCTGCATGTATATCCGTGTACCACATGTGTGTTTGGTGCCCTCAGAAATCAGAAGAAAGTGTGTAACTGGAGACACAGATCATTGTAAGCTGTCATGTGGGTGCTGGGAATTGAACCCAGATCCACTGGAAGGGCAGCCATAACCACTGTGATATCTCACAGTCATCTTTGCCCATCTATTTCTGTTCACTTCGCAGGGATAACTGAAAAGTTAAATTTGGTTGTATTATCCAGTAGCATTGCACTTTAAATTACTGCGTTGGATGTATTTCAGTGTAGACTAGACTTTGTTCTTCTTTGGAAGTTGTAGTTTTGTTTGTTTGTTTTGGTAACCTTGCTACTTTGCTATTCCTTAAAATAACACACACCACAGCTTTTTTTTGTTTGTTTGTTTTGGGATTTTCCTTTAAGGTTATCCAGTTTGAGAATCACAAATAGAAATCCCAGTATTCAAAATTTTTTGAAAAATAAACATACTAAGAAATTTTGTGGTTTTGAGCATTCTTAAGATTTTTTAGATCAGGGATGCTTAACCAATAATATTTGTTCAAATATTCCAAAATCTGGAAAAAAAATGTGAAAGTTGAAATATTTTAGTGATACTGTTCATTTAAGAAAGGGTGTATTCAGTTTGGAGCAGTTCTTCAGTGGTATTATAGTTTTATCTGATGAATCTCTCTAATACTTGTATGTGACTAAAAGTGATTTAGAGCCATGTGCTTTGTTTGGATAGGTTAGGAAATTTCATCTAGGTTACGAAATTTCATCTAGTTTTGTTCAAAGTTAAAATTGATTCAATAATAATATTGGTGTTTTTGGTGATTTACAATTTAAGGAGTAAAATGAAGCAATTTATTATGGGACACAGTGACTATTGCTAGTATATTTTAAAGTTCTTCATTCAAAAGTCAGGTGTGGTGCCACACTCCTTTAATCCCAGCACTCTGGAGGCAGAGGCAGTTGCATTTCTGAGTTTGAGGCCAACCTGGTCTACCCAGAGAGTTCCAGGACAGCCAGAGCTACACAGAGAAACTGTCTTGAAAACTAAAACCAAAAAATCAAAAACCAGACCTCCACCTTTGGACTGGAGAGGTGGCTCAGAGGCTAAGAGCTCTTCCAGAAGTCCTGAGTTCAATTCACAGCAACCACTTGGTAGCTCACAACCATCTATAATGAGACCTGTTGTCCTCTTCTGATGTGCAGGGATTCATGCAGGCTGAACACTGTTAATGTAATAAATAAATAAATCTTAAAAAAAACCCAAAACTCCACCTTCCCCCTCAAATTGAGTTCATGTATTCTTACAATATATAAGTAACTTGAGCCATTTGACCATAAAGATATGCTTTAAAAAATCATATGTAGTAAATATACATTATTACTTGTCAGTGTTAAATGAAAATAATGTAGAGGTATGTACTTTGTTGTGCTTACTACTATAAAGTCAGTCTAGTAGATAACTAACATTATTGTATGATTTATTTAGTGACCTTAAGTTTAGAGAAAAACTATTATAATTATAGCCATATCTTATGTAAGGCAATGTTTAAATTGACTTTCACTATTATTTCTGGCAAGAATAGTTTACTCAAAGCAGAGTTCTTTGTTTTTTCTGTTTTGGTTATAACATGTGCTTTTAAAAGTGAATACTTAGGCTGTTGGTGGTGGTGCACGCCTTTAATCCCAGTACTCGGGAGGCAGAGAAGGGCGGGTCTCTGTGAGTTCAAGGCCAGCCTGGTCTACTAGAACTAGTTGCAGGACAGCCAGGGCTGTTACACGGAGAAACCCTGTCTGTAAAACAAAACAAACAAGCAAACAAACAAACAAATAATACTTATCTGTATTCTATCTAAGTTTTCATATTCTAGTATAGGTACTTTCAAATTATATGATTAAGTTAGATTGAAAACAATAATTAATTTACCTTTTATTACCTTTCTTGTTTGCTGTTTTTTTTATTATGAAATAAATCTGATTTTCTGATATAGTAACTTATACATCCTTAATCATTTTAGGGGCCAGCAATTTCCAAGATGTCAGTAATTCTTTCATGAGAACCATAGATAGTTCTTTAAAGATTTATCACTTATTTTAAAATTACCATATAAAACTCACATTGGTATATAGAAATATGTCTCCTTTCTATACACACACACACACACACATTCCCCCCCCTTTGGTTTTTCAAAACGGGGGTTTCTCTGTATATCTTTGGAGCCTGTCCTGTAACTTGCTTTGTGGACCAGGCACCTCGAACTCACAGAGATCCACCTGTCTCTGCTCCCTGAGTGCTGGGATTAAAGGTCATCACCACATGAATAAAGGGCAGAGGATAACCTTGAATGTCCTCCTCAGGGATTCTATATACTTTCTTTAAGACAGACTATCCTGGGGCTGGACATTATAGATGGCTCAGCGGTTAATAGCACTGACTGCTTTTCCAGAGGATATGGGTTCAATTCCCAGCACCCACATGGCAGCTTAACTTGTCTTTAACTCCATTTCCAAGGTATCTGATACCTTCATACCAATGCACATAAAGTTAAATAAATTGAAGAAAAAAAAAAAGACAGAATGTCATAGGCTCATTGACCTAGAACTCACCAGTTACTCTAGGGTGACTGGCATTTTTCCGAGGAATGCTTCTCCTGTCTGGACTGTTCTAGCTTTGGGATTAGAAGTGCTCACCGCCACATTTAGCTGTTTATTTGGATTCTGGGCATTGAATTTAGGTCCTCATGCTATCAGGGCAAGCCTTTTACTGACTGAACTGTCTTCCCAGCCACACTGGTTGGTTATATATTTCTTTATATTCATGTTCATGCATGTTAGTTTTATCTGCATTTATCATATTTCTTTGTCCTTTTGTGGTTATCACTGATCTATCTGAAGACAGAGTTTTCTCCCTACCTGTCAGAAATAACTGTTTCTGACTGGGGCTGGAATAGTGACTCAGCAGTTGTGAGCACTTGCTCCTCTTGCAGAGAACCTTGTTTAAGTTCCCAGGACCCACATGATGAGTCATAACCATTTGTCACTCCAGGTCCAGGGGATCCAGTATTGTCTCTGATGATGCACATACATACACAGAGGCAAAAGTTTCTGTATTTTACGTATATACTAAAAATATGTAAAATAATAGTTGAACCATGATGTTTGTGTTTTTGCCTTATATATCAAGGTTTTCGGTTTTTATCTGTTTTACCTCACTCATTTAGTCTTTTATCTATTTATATTCTTTACTCTTCCATTTCTATCTTTTTGTTATTCTTTTAGCACTGTTTATTTACTCACTTGTCTTCTCAGGCTTTTTAAAATTTTTTTTCTTTTATTTTCATTTTTTATTATACTTTCCCCCTAATTTTGCTTTATCCTTTTCCTCGGACAGAAGACCTTTCATTTCCTATTTGTCACTTGACCTTTCCTGCTCTTCCCTCTGTTAATGTACATAGTCACTAGAGCAGTACTGTCCCTTTGCTGTAAGGATCTCTGAGCCTTTCCTGCTTTTCTTTTTGTTAATGTATATAGTCCCTAGAGTAGTACTGCCTCTTTGCTGCAAGGATCTCTGAGCCTCAGATGTGGGAATTGTGTTGTAAATGTATTAGTTCCTACTGGACACCACTCAGTCTCTTGTTCTCTACATTTTGATCAGTTTTGATTTTTTTACAATGGTCTTTGTCCATTACAAAGGGAAGTTTCTTTAATAATGAGTAAAAACTGCACTTAACTGTGGGTGCAAGAATAAATATTTAGAATGTATCTAGGGATTATGCTGGTTTAGTTAAGTGGCAGATGTAGGTTATCCGAGATCCATGACTTCATTAGGCCCTGGTAGTTGGCTAGATTTTAAGTACTATACATCCTTTTCTTCTAGTTGAGCAGGCCGTAAATGTAATTAGATAGCTGCTAGTTACCACCAAATGTATGTGTGCCACTCTTGTACCCTTAGGATTATTATGCTGAATTATATTTTTATTATCATTTAATGTTTAGTTTTTTTAATAAGAAGAACCTAAAAATTTTTTATATTAATTTCAAATCTTAGATAAAAAATTTGGAATATAATTTTGTGGATTCTGTTAGATCACATTTTTGTTATGCTTTTCATAGAATTTTTCTGAATTTTTTGTAGCTTTCAGAATACATGCTAATAGAATTATGATTATTTCCCTTTTTTCTGTCATAAGAATTGTTCTATAATTATTGAGATCAATGAGAAATGTTTCCTCCATACCTTGATATATTCTGGAGTGGTAGGAAACCCTAATTCCTTAGGTCATTTTCTTCATTACTAATGGCTATATATTAAATTTTATTAGCTGTGGACATCTAAGTAACCATGCTTAACTCCATTACATAGGACTGGGTAAATAGCTTATTTGTAAAACGGGGTGCCCTCTGAGGAGCTGAGTTCACATCACCAGCACTGGGAAGGCAGAGAGTAGGAGATCCTCTTAACTTAGTGGACAGCCAGTCTAGCTGAATATCTTAAGTTTCAGGTTCCATGAGAGACTGGGAGGTTGGCAAGATGGCTCAGCTAGTAAAGGTACTGGCTCCAAAGATTTAGGACCTGAATTCATGTCCTGGAACCCTAAGTTGTCCTCTGACTTCAGCCTTTGTGGTGTGCACACACTGAGTATACTGGCACATAAAAAACAAAAACAAAATGCAAAAAAGGTATAAGGGCTGGGCGGTAGTGGTGCACGCCTTTAATCCCAGCACTGTTGAGGCAGAGGCAGGCGGATCTCCGTGAGTTCGAGGCCAGCCTGGTCTACAAGAGCTAGTTCCGGGACAGGCTCCAAAGCTACAGAGAAACCCTGTCTCAAAAAAAAAAAAAAGGTAGAAGGAATAATGCACATGGAGATGCACACACACAAGATCCTGCACATAATATTTGAAAAGAATTTCATATGTAATTGTTTTTTATTAAATACTTTGAAAATACAGATGATTTTAAAGAAGAAAATTAAAATGTTCAATCTCCTCTACATTGAATGCTATTCATCAGTGCTCTCCGTCTGTCTGGGTCTCAGCCAAGACTGGTCTGGAATTCAACTCACTGTGTGACTGTGTGGCCATGTCTAGCCTTGAATTTGCAATTTTCCTGCCTCAGCCTCCTGAGTCAGCATTCAGGAGTTAACTGGCAAGAACCATTTTGCATGGCTCCATTACATGCATTTTTTTAATTTTGAAAACATTATTGTTATAATACTTGTATGTAGTAAGTGGTATGTTACCTATTTAAGAAAGGACTCAAAGATCTCTAAATTTATTGAGGAGAACTCTAAACTTACTTCACAGTTTAAATTCCAGGGCTGAGAAATTGGCTCAGTGAGTGCTGTGTCGATCCTCAGTGTTCAAGGAAAAGCCATTTGGGCAGCAAGGTTCTCTAATCCTAGTGCTGCAGGGTTGGGGGTGGACCTGGGTTGATCTGTAGAGCTTGCCAGCCAGTTAAGTGGAGATGGATAGAAGACACCAAACACTGACATAAGGGCTTGAAATCCCATGTGCACATGTACTTACCTGCACACATACATAGATACTGCACATATCTATCACAAATTTACAAATACACAGATAAAAATTTAAATTGCAGTGACCCTGGGGGCTGGAGAGATAACTCAGTGATTAAGAGCATTGACTATTCTTTCAGAGGACCCAGCTTCGATTTTCACCATCCACATGGTGGCTTACAGCCATCTGTAATTCCAGTTCCAGGGATTCAGCTCCCTCTTCCTGGTTCATGAACACACCAGAAACCCAAGTGGTGCACAGACATACATGTATACAAAACACTCATACACAGAAAATAAAAATGGTTTAATAAAAATGTTGCAATGTCTTTTCCCTTTGCTGTAAGCCTGGTTTTATTTGGTTGCTTTACACACAAAAGTAAATGTAATATCCTGGGACTTATTTTATCTTTGTTATTATTTTAGAGACATTTTAAATCCAAAGGATGTGATCAGTGCGCAGTTTGAAAATAGTACCACCAGTAAGGATTTTTGCAGTCAGTCATGCTTGTCAACATATGAACTGAAAAAAAAACCCATTGTTACCATAAATACAAATAGCATTTCAACCAAATGCAGCATGTGTCAGAAGAACGCTGTTGTAAGTTACCTCTTTATTCTTGGGGGAATAAGTTTATTGCTTATGCCTAGAGAACAGTGTTTGATTCTGTGTTTGTTGATTTGGTTACTTTGTTCTTAGATTCGACATGAAGTTAATTACCAGAACGTGGTCCATAAACTCTGCAGTGACGCCTGCTTCTCTAAATTTCGCTCTGCTAACAACCTGACTATGAACTGTTGTGAGAACTGTGGTGGCTACTGTTACAGTGGCTCTGGACAGTGCCATGTGCTTCAGATTGAGGGACAGTCTAAGAAGTTTTGTAGCTCAATGTGTGTCACCTCATACAAGCAGGTATTGATTGTATTTAATCTTGGTATCTATTTCATTTCAGGGGAGTAAAACCTTTGGGTAGAAATTATTTTTGACACAGTTGTTTAAAATAATGAGATAAGTATTTGGTTATATTTTTACATGTAGATGGTGTTTACCAAATGCATATATATTAAATGTTCTGAAATAGAGTTCTTTGTCCCAATTTCTGTACACACATTAAGAAATGCATCTTCCAGTTGGGCGATTGTGGTTCACGCCTTAATCCCTTAATCCCTCGGGAGGCAGAGATAGGCAGATCTCTGAGTTTGAGGCCAGCCTGGTCTACAGGGTGAGTTCCAGGATAGCCATTTGCTCAGAGAAACTGTCTGGGAAAACCAAGAAGAAATGCATAGGGTGTGGCTTTGTTTTTTGAGACAGGGTCTCATTATGCAGCCATGTCTTCCTGGAATTTGTTATTTGGTTTAGTCCATATTATTTGCCTCCATCTTGCTTCAGTTTGCCAAGTGCAGGAATTATATTACTATGCTTGGCTAGGGCATGGCTTTTATTTCAGATGTTATTTTTGAATAGTAATTTTAAATAACCCAAGTATAAAGCAGAAATATATCTCCTAAGGATAACCGGTCTTTTTATTGTGTAGCCTTCTGATCTTTGAAATATATTTTTTTTTCCTTTTCCTTTTCATTTCCATGCTGTGGGACTTTGAAATATATTTTGATATGTGTGTGTGTGTATTTATTTATTTTTAACGAAAATGGTCCAGATTGTTTGTGTGTGTGTGTGCACAACATACATTTTCTTGCAAATGGAATCATATAATTGTAAAAAAGAAAGTAAAAATCTTAGTAAAGAGGGTTTTTTATTTTTTTGTTGTTTGTTTGTTTTTTGAGACAGGTTTTCTCTGTGTAGCCCTGGATGTCCTGGAACTCTGTAGACCAGGCTAGCCTCGAACTCAGAAATCCACCTGCCTCTGCCTCCTGAGTGCTAAAAGAATTTTCCTATGAAATAGAATAAATGAGGGTTATTTGTTACTTTGTGAATTAGAAATTTGCAGAGAATAAACTGGATGAACTCTGTGATAAGGGTCTTTTATGCTGTTTTGTGTTTTGTTTCATATTTTACCAGTAAATTTTGGTCAAATGTTAGCTTCATAATTGGGAACCCCAAAGCAGTCATTCTCAATTTGTGGGTCATGACCCATTTGGGGTCAAATGACTCACAGTTCACCTAAGACCATTGGAAAACACAGATATTTACATTACAATTTCATAGCGGTAGTAAAATTAGAATTAAGAAATGACAATGCAAATTTTATGATTGGGGGTCACCATAACCTGAGGAACTATATTAAAGGGTCATAGAATTAGTAAGTTGAGAACTACTGTCCTAATGGGATGGTAAATTCCTGTTTATTGCATTTGCTGATTGGTCTTTTTTCCCCCCTCTTTAATACATAGTGAATTTGTATATAGTCCTCCAAAATCAGGGAATAGTGTAGTTAGGTTTTACTGTTGTATTTAGTTCTTTTGTTGCTCTCACAGTGTAGCACTGGGTGTCCTGGTACTCGCTGTATAAATTCAACTTTGCATTATTTTTAAAATTGTAGGAATTTCACTTTAAATCTAATGTATAATTTTTGAAAGGGTTCAACTTTATTATATAATATATATTAATGTTTTTCTCTCACAAATGAAAAAATACAACATTTTCAGAAGCCCTTCTTTTCCTGATACTGTGTCAGGCACTAAAAGTTTAGTCATACTTTGTAAAAGGAGAAATAGAATAAGACATCTTACTTTAAGAATGAGTTTTAAATTTTAATTTTGGAAATACCTACTTCTCATCTATTAAAATTTGTTAGGGGCAAGAATTTAATATTCCGTCTCCCACTCTTCCAAAAATACAAGGGGTGGAATGGCGTTACATATCTTTAGTCTCCAGTACTTGTGAGTTAGAGGAAGACACGTGTGTTGTGGCTATTTTGATTTACATAGTGAGTTTCAAGCCATTTAGAGTTACATATTGAGACTTATCTCCACAACAAAAACACAAATGCCCTTCCCCCAACAACAACAGCAAAACACCAAATCAAAGATTTTTAATGTACTGGGTAAAACCAGTCCAGTATGTTCAGGTACAATTTTACATGGGGAAAACATGGATTCTAGGTTGTTGTGTTTTGGGTTTTTTTTACCCTGTTAATAGGTATGAAAACTATACTGTGTTCAGGATTATATAAAGTAAGAGCAGAAACACTAATACAGATCCTGGTTTGTTGTAGATGGTTATTGCTGCCACTTTCGTTTCTTTTTTAATTTATTTAAACATTGTGTCCAGTTTCTGTTTTGTGGGAAGGCATGTTTCTGACATACAAATAAACCAGCAGATGAAGATGGTGTGATGGAAGTCTTGTGTACACAAAGAGAACATAGTTGGTGGGACTGGGTGTGTCAGCAAAAGTTTCACAAAGATGAGTTCTGACTCATGTCTTTTAAATTAGGTTTGTCTTTGTAGTTCTGGGAATTAGAAGATATTCCAGATGAGGTGTGTGTTAATATGCATCCATTTTAGTATCAGTTTTGCAATTTACTATAGGAAGGGAAAACAATCTTAAAATCTGTTAGTTACAGCTTGAACAGTGTATTCTTAAGTGTGTGACAGGGTAATAGTATTTATAATTATTTTCTGTTGAGTACTCTGTCAGACTCCTTGTTTACAAGATCTGCTCCCATCTTGCTGCTTACAGTGAATATATTGCTTTTTGATGGAGAGGATTGATACTGTTTTTTCTAGTAAGTTTACTGATTTCCTTAAGTTAAAACTTCATTGCTTTTAAATAGCTTTTGTAGGAAGTGCTTTACACTTCACAGCTAATAAAGGAGAGTCATTGTTTTAATGTATAAAACAATCTTTTAAAAACAATGTTTATAGTCAATTATCAGATCTTAAATTTGCTAGATTATATCTAACACTTTTCTAATGAAATACAGTAGATATATGAAAGCATAATGTATGTTTCCATGATGTATGTTGCTCTGTGAAATGCTTTTCACTTTTGTGTGCATACATACGTAATATGCAAACTCAGAATTTCAGAATAACATATAAGTTCCCTTTGTGAAGCTTTTTACTGAAGATTGTAATGATGATCGTTTGGAAACTACTGATTTAAAATACTTCATGAGTAAGGGGGAAAATGCACCATGCAGGGCCCTGGGATTGATTCCTAACACCACACATAATATTTCAACAGAGTTAAGTTTAAACATTTCAAAGAATTATGCCTTATGAATTTAGTAAAAATGAATGTTGTTTTATTCTGTTACTAGAAATCAGCCAAAATAACACCATGTGCGCTTTGCAAATCATTGAGATCCTCAGCAGAAATGATTGAGAATACCAATAGCTTGGGGAAGACAGAACTTTTCTGTTCTGTTAATTGCTTATCTGCTTACAGAGTTAAAATGGTTACTTCTGCAGGTAATACTGCTTTCATAAACTATAAAATGTAATAGTTGGGAAATTAGTTACTACTTTTTTGCTGACCCAAATTTTTGTCTAAATTTAGTTGATTTTTAGGACAATTATATTTCACATTTTTATTGTAAAATATTACCTGTTATCTTATTTATTGCTTACCTATTTATTCATCCCCCTTACTGAATGGATTACAGATATCCTCTTTATTGTATCTTCATTGTCCACATCCAATATATTTCAAGATCCATTTATTTTATAATTCCAGGGTAGATTATGACTATTTACAAATTTAAAACTTTTAAATGTTCAGTTAGTTTTTGATAGATGTGGCATGATTGAGGTTAGCTTCAGTTCCTATAGCTTAACCTAAAAATTGAATTTTTGTCTATGATACTTAATTCCTCATAGGTTCATGTGTGACTCATAGCTTTTACTTTCATTTGCTAAGGTGTACAAGTTCAGTGTAACAGTTGTAAAACCTCAGCAATCCCTCAGTATCATCTAGCCATGTCAGATGGAAGTATACGCAACTTCTGCAGCTACAGTTGTGTGGTAGCTTTCCAGGTAGGACTTCGGGAATCTTCCTCTTCTTCAGTCAGTGACTCACCTACTGTAGTAGTAAAAACATACTGTACCACGGTTGTCTGCTTCTGTTACAGCTTTTCAGCTTAGAAGTCACTTAACTGCCCTCCATAAAATGAAATGACACTGTTGGGAGAATAGTAGTTTTGAAGATTATTGGATTATTTTTCTCTATAAGTGAGACTTCCCCCATTCAGAATGTTTTAAGGTGTTCAATGCCAAGGAAGCTAGCTTGTTGCATTACTAGAGCCTTGCTTGGCATACATAGGGGCATAATTCCTATTTCTTCAACAAGTGGTTAAATAGACCTATTTTTATTGTTTTACTTTTTCAGAATTTGTTCAACAAACCAACTGGAATGAATTCTTCAGTAGTGCCCTTGTCTCAGGGCCAGGTAATTGTGAGCATCCCTACAGGTTCAGCAGTTTCTGCAGGTGGAGGGAATACTCCTGCTGTGTCCCCCACCTCCATCAACAGCTCTGCTGCAGCTGGTCTCCAGCGGCTTGCTGCCCAGTCCCAGCATGTTGGGTTTGCACGAAGTGTGGTAAAGCTTAGGTGTCAACACTGTAATCGTCTTTTTGCCACAAAACCAGAGCTTCTTGACTACAAGGTAAGTGTGAGCTTATAGCTCCTATAGTTGCTTGTGCACATAGGAGGATAAGGGGGGGAGACTTGTGAGTTTAAAGATCAACTGTGGTTCCTCACTGCGAACCTCTTTCTACAAAATACAAAGGAAATAGAACAAGAAAGTATAGATTCATAAGAGTTTAATGAGTATAAATGGTTCTGTCTGTAAATATATTTTTATTTTCTATCTTAAAATTGTACTGTTTGGGTATTTTGTCTGTAAATATATTTTTATTTTCTATCTTAAAATTGTACTGTTTGGGTATTTTGTTTTTGAGACAGGCTTACTGTATAGCTCTAGCTGGCCTGGAACTCAGTATGTAGACAGACTCGCTTTAAATTTACAGAGATCTGTCTGTCTCTGCCTACCGAGTGCTGGGATTACAGACATGTGCCTCATAGCCAACTTCATACCCTGTATTTTTGAAGGATGAAAATTTTCATAACAAACTAAATGTCTAATTATTGCCTAATATTTCTTTACAGGGTAAAATGTTTCAGTTCTGTGGCAAGAATTGTTCTGATGAATATAAGAAAATCAATAATGTAATGGCAATGTGTGAATATTGTAAAATTGAGAAAATTATAAAGGAGACTGTGCGATTCTCAGGTGCTGACAAGTCATTTTGTAGTGAAGGTAAAAAGAAAACGTCATCTTACTCTTGAGCATTGGTCGTGGTTTCTTAAGTAGTTGTTTACGGATTACTGTGCCAATTTATCTTTTGTACGTGCTCACAAAAGTCTTTTGATAATTTGCTGTTTTTATGTAGTCTTAATTTTATATGGTTATTAAAATGAAGTGAAAGAACCTCAAAGTACAATGCAGAAGATGATAACACAGAATGTATTTGACTTCATTAATTTGATGGAGAACTCAAAGACATTTAGGTACTCATGTCAAGATGGACTTTTTTTTTTCTTTTTTTGGTTTTTTGAGATATGGTTTCTCTGCAGCTTTGGAGCCAGTCCTGGAACTAGCTCTTGTAGACCAGGCTGGTCTCGAACTCACAGAGATCCGCCTGCCTCTGCCTCCCGAGTGCTGGGATTAAAGGCGTGCGCCATCACCGTCCAGCAAGATGGACATTTTAAAGTTCTCATGACATCCTAAATTTGTGTTTTTGAATATAAATCGTTTGACTAGGAATATAAAAATGAAGTTAAATTGTTTTCTTTATTTAGATGATGTGTATGTTTAAGAATGGTTCGATTGACTCTAAAATGGCAGTGTTATCCTTCTTGATCTCTGGAACACAAAATAATTACATTTCATATTACCATGTAATGTATTTTCACATTTCAAATAAAACAAAAGCTTTATGAAATGAAACTTACTATACATGACATATATTTCAATCCACACACACAGTTAGTTTTGATCCTTTCACTGATTTCTTGACCTGCCTGTTGGTTAGGTCCCAGGTATGAAGATACAGTGCTATTATAAATTTTTTAAATGTAAGTAATTGTTTGCCCCATTATTAATTTTATCTTTCCTGACTTCTTAGGTTGCAAATTGCTTTATAAACATGACTTGGGGAAACGCTGGGGAAGTCACTGTAAAATGTGCAGTTACTGTTTACAGACATCTCCCAAACTGATACAGAATAATTTGGGTGGAAAGGTGGAAGACTTCTGTTGTGAAGAATGCATGTCAAAGTACACAGTTTTGTTTTATCAGGTAAAAAAGTTTCATTCACATGTCCCTGTTTCGGGAGAATTAACATTAGCTTTTCTTAATTTCATATACAAAGAATAACTTGATTATTAAAATGTCTTTAATATTAAATTTTTGTTTCCTCGCAATTAGTACAACATGTGGGAGAACTTTCTGTAGTAGATAATAGCTGACTTACGGCATTAAAATATTTTAATGATTTTTCATTTAAATAAATGAATTTGTCTTCTGTATTGTGAAGAACAGAAATCTTGTTTAAGTTGATTTTTTAAAAAAAATACTTGTTTTTATTAATTTTTATTTTTGTTACATTGATCTATTTTTGTGCACATCTGTGTATGTCTGTGTGTCCGTGTAGTTACATGCATGTCATACACATGTATGGAAAGAGGTCAGGTGAGAACATGTGGTTCCTGGAGATAGAACTCAGGTTAAGTGACTTTACCTATTGAGCCAACTTGTAGGATCCAAACTTTGTTTTTAAATTGCTACTTATTGTGTGTTCTCTAATAATATAAGTTGTTTTTTTATTTTAAAGATGATCTCCACTACTTTTTTTGTGTAGTTTTTTTTAATGTTTGTTATTTATACAGTGTTCTGCTTGCATGTATGCTTGCACACCAGAAGAGGGCACCAGCTCTCATTACAGATGGTTTTGAGCCACCATGTGGTTGCTGCAGGTAGTGCTCTTAACCTCTGAGCCATCTCTCCAGCCCTATAAGTTGGTTTTCAAAAAGTGATTTTTTTTAATGATGTCATTGGTGGGATTGTTACCTACCACCGCTGCCTCAGTGGCTAAAGTCATTGCTGTAGAAGTGTGAGGACTAGAGTTTGATCCTCTGCACTCACATGAAAGCCCACATGTAATTCCAGTGCTTTGATGCTGTAGCACGAATAATAAAAACTCAGAGCAGATTTTGGAGTTCAACCTGAAAATCAGAAAAGCAAAGCAGCCAGACACTTGCTCTTACCTCTATCTTAGACTGAAAATGGACAATCCTGCCTCCACAAATCCTCCGATTGCGACTGAGAGTGAGACCTGTCTCCTCCTGTTTTATGTTCCTCTCTAGTACTGGGATTAAGGGCATGCACCATCTTTGCCTGGCCTCTATGGCTAACTAGTGTGGCTGCTGGGATTAAAGATGTGTGCAACCACTCCCTGGCCTGTATGGTTGACTAGCATGGCTGCTTTGCACTGACTTTTCAGACAAGCTTTATTTATTAAAACATAAATAATATACCACTATAGAATGCAGAGTCCTTCAGAGCAAGCCTAGAGTACTAGTTGATGAGCTCTGACTTCAGTTGAAAGACCACTGCTTCAATGAATAAGATGGAAAGTGATTGAGGAAGGACCCTCCTGCTCCAGTGTTGGGCCGCCACATGTTTGCCTATGCACATTCTAAAATGTCCAACCACATGTACTTTACATACACACTATACATACACACATTTTTAAAAATCATTATTGTAGAAACATTTACCATTTTAGGGTAGTCAGGTTGGAGTTTATGATTTAAGTTTTATAAATAAAAACAAGTATGTTATCTTGTCAGATTAAAAATACCCATATAAACAAATAGCATGTTAAATTTTGAAATTAAAAAAAATCTATAAGTTAAGTTCTAAATTTTCTTACTTGTTACATGATTTATTCTGTCAGACTGTAGAGATATTTAGTTTGTTTCTTTTTTCCCTAAATTAATTTAGTTTTACTTTATGTGTTACGGGTGTTTTGCCTGCATGTGTGTCTGTGCTCCATGTGTGCCTGGTGCCTGCAGAGTCCTGAAGAGGGCATCAAATTCCCTGGAACTGGAGACCATTATGAGCCATCATGTGGGGGCTGGAAATTGAACCTGGGTCCTCTGGAAGAGGTGCTCCTATAGCTCAGCCATCTCTTCAGCCTCTGATAACTTTCCTTCTTTGCTCTCTTCGTTTCTAGATGGCCAAATGTGATGGTTGCAAGAGACAGGGTAAACTCAGTGAGTCATTGAAATGGCGAGGCGAAATAAAACACTTTTGTAACCTGCTTTGTATCTTGATGTTCTGCCATCAGCAGACTTTGTGTGACCAACCTTTACAAAACAATTCAGGTAAAATATAACGAGTAAATGAACTTTTATCAGTGCAAGGAGTTAACTACTTTTCTTGTACAGATTAGAGTATATACATTGTCAATAATTTTATGAAATCCAAATCTTACTGTATTCAAATACTATTAACAAACTGGTCATGGTGGTCTTTAATCCTAATGCTTGGGAACCAGAGGCAGGCAGATATCTGTGAGTTCGAGGCCAGCCTGTTCTATATAGCAAGTTTCAGGACAGCCAGGGCTGCATAGAGAGGTCCTGTCTCAAAACAACAACAGCAGCATGAACGACAAGAACAAAAGTGAACAAATAACCTTTGCCATTTAAATTACAACATTTTACTGAATACTCAGAATACTCATGTAGCCATATTCAGTTTTCTGGGAATGAATGGCTTTTGCTGTTTTTAATTCTGTATACACCCTGGCTTCCATAATGACAGATTTCAGATTGCTTCTAGCAAAAGAAATAAAGACTAATCACATGGCCCTTTAAGTATACCATATATAGTCAGGTTTGGTGGTACATATCTCTAGTCTTACTAAGCTAGGTGATCAAGACTTAAGGAGAGGATGAGCTACATAGTGTGTCTGAGGCAAGCCTGGGCTACATAGTAAGACCTCCGCCCATCAACAACCAACAATATACATATTTAGAACATAAAATTTCAGAAGCTTTATGGTTTGGAGCACAAATTATTGCTATTTTGAAACTCAGAAGAGTCCAAGTATAGTATTCTTGTGAGGATAAGTAAGGGCCTACTCTAGAAACTCCTTAGGAAGTCCCTTACATATAAAAGCAAGATTTAAGAAACATCTTTCTCTTAAATTCCCATTAATTCTATTTTGTAATTGTCATTGTTTGAAATTATGCCTTTGGCATTTTTGTTGCTTTTAAGTGAGACTGATGCATTTTTATCAAAGGTAAAGTACATGAGAGACTTAAGTTTCACTAATCAAAAACTAGCAAACCAAATCTGAGTAATTAAGTGGGAAAGAAAAGACACTACACTACCTTAGGCAAAAGGTCAGGACGTGATGAAACAAAATCCAAGTTATTCCTCTGCTCCAGACTTACTCACTCCTGGAGGCACTGGTCTCTCCTGGTCTGTTGATTTGTATAAAACATACATCACACAAACTCTCTTCTTTCTTTCTTTTTTAACCAGCAAGTATTTCTATGGTTCAAGCTGCATCTGCAGGGCCCCCATCACTCAGAAAAGATTCAACTCCAGTTATTGCTAATGTGGTATCTTTGGCAAGTGCTCCTGCTGCTCAGCCCACACCAAATGCCAACAGCGTCTTACAAGGTATAGTTTGATTTGATCTGGCTTTTTTACCATTTGAGTTAAATACTCTATATTCCTCTTGGCAGCTTGCTGCACCACTAGGGTGCACAAGTGTTTCCTCCAGTTCCACATCTTTTTTTTTCCCTTGTTTTATACTACTATTAGTATAGAAGCAAGCTACTGCTTGCTTTTACTGAATTGTATAGAAAGTTATAGATGATCATGACTGATAATTGGCTTTACTACTAATGTTTAAATAATTTTAAAGATTCTAAATTTATGTTTTAATCTTTATTAAGGTGCAGTTCCAACAGTAACAGCGAAAATCATTGGGGATGTAAGTTATTTTATTAATGTTATTGTATATTTCATATATGTGCACTACATATGTCTGAGCTAATTAATTACTTTATTAAGGAAAAGAATTGTTGAATAGAATTTGTTTTCTTATCAAGTTCTTTTTCATGCCATTATTTCTTTGACTGCTTAGTAGGTAATTATAAATTCATTACTGACAGTTTTTTTTAATTATGCGTAATTAAAGTAAATGTATAGCATTTGGTCATTTCATCTTACAGATTGTTATTAACGTCCTTACTTAGTGCTACTCACTCCCATTCCACACTGATCATAACTATGTTTAACTTTTTTCACTCAACGTTGTCTTCGTCATCTTTAAAAAGATTAAAGAAGAAAATAATGAACAAAACTCATGAATGAAACAGTGATATTTCTTGAAAATGTTCCTAGCCTCTGGGCTAATTTTCATGGTTGAGTTACTTTTTAATTGTTTTTGGTGGCAAACTCTAAATGCCTGAACCACAGTTACAGCTTTTCCTTCATGTTACATTGAGTGATCACAATTGATTCCTTTAATTTTGGTTACATCCTCTAAGACTATGCTTCTAACTCAGTCAGGAAATAACAGCACACATTTAAAACTCCCCATTGTATTGATTATCAGTGTTTACAGTAAGCTGATATCAGAGTTTTCCTTGATAAGCAAATATAGTAAGAACATTGAGTCAGGTGATGCTTCCTAAAATATTCCTTGATTGCTAGTATTATTTCAGGCATAAAATAGATCTGATTTATTAAATAGCATATTTGCATGTTGTTTTTACTTTGTAATTCCAGTGATAAGTCTTTTAGAGTTAAAATTCTAATAATTACTCAAAACATTTTGCAATTGTTTGGTTTCTGAATTTTTTCTTTTTTTACCTAGGCAAGTACTCAAACAGATGCCCTGAAACTTCCACCCTCCCAACCTCCAAGGCTTTTGAAGAACAAGGCTTTATTGTGCAAACCCATCACACAGACGAAAGCCACTTCATGTAAACCACATACTCAAAACAAAGAATGCCAGACAGGTATATTCCTTGGGTTTATCATTTTATTTAAGGGAAGAGATCATTGGCTTACCCCAGTAATACTGTTTCCTAGATTAGTTACTTCTATTTATTTCCCAGTGTAGTTTGCACAATGTGCCTGTGAATAAGGTATTTTTCTATTTGAAACTTAGTAAGTTAGCTCAAAAAGAAGCTAATTTGCCAGGTGGTGGTTGCATACACCTTTAATCCCAGCATTTGGGAAACAGAGGCAGGCAGATCTCTGAGTTCGAGGCCAGCAAGTTCCAGGACAGGCTTCAAATCTACACAGAGAAACCTTGTCTCGGAAAAAAAAAAAAGAAAGAAGCTAATTCATAATACAGTGTTGTTCAGCATTAACTTTAGAGTAATGTAGATGGGATTTGAATTCAGAGATGCTTTAGTTTTTTAATGTGCTCTTAAGTTTATATAACTCAGTACTCTTTTCTCATTTTCATATGTGTTCGCTTAGTGGTTTGTGTATAGCCTTGTGCTTCTTGCATGTAACACCTATCTCCATTCCCTCATATTGTCTTAAAAAGTCAGTTGCTCCAGGTGGTATTGGCACACGCCTTTAATCCCAGCACTTGAGATGTAGAGGCAGGCAGATCTCTGAGTTCGAGGATTGCCAACGCTACACAGAGAAACGCTGTCCCAAAAAAAAACAAATAAAAGTCAGTTGCGCTAAGAGTGGTGATGCTTGCCTTTCAGTCTTAGCTCTCATGAGGAAGAGGAGGACAGAGCTCTGAGTTTCAGGCCTGGGCTACCCATAGAGAAACCTTGTCTTAAAAGAAAAGATCAGTTGCCTTGGAAAGATTCCAAACTTTCTTAGGAGCTGTCTCTACCTCTATACAAAATCTCTGCACTGCTTCTCTGAATTCTTCACAGGGTTATGTCGTGTTCTTACTCAGCCTCTCCTAACAGTCATCCTGCTCAGTATGTGATCTGGGGAGAGTGACTAGAATCCCAGTGTTCTTAGCCTTTCTGCTGTTCGTTTTGGGGTAGACCCTCCATCTTGTGAATGAAAACTGATTGAAGAACAACCCTATCCTTCTGCCTGCACTCACCAGGAATTTAGCTCCTAATGAGAAATGTTAGGGACTTACCCTCTCCTAGTGAGTTTTTGTTTGTTTTTAGTTTCTATTTTATGTGTGCAAATACCCTACCTACATGTATGTATGTGCGTGGAAGTCAGAAGGGCATTGGATCCCCTCTAAAAAGAGTTACAGATAATTGTGAGTTGTCAGGTGGGTATTGTGATTTGAACCTGGATCATCTGTGGAATAACAAGTGCTTTTAAATACTGAGCCAACTCTCCAGCCCTTGTAGTAAGTTTTAAAAGCTTTAATTGTGTCTGCAGAGACAGAGAAGTCCATTCTTCTTGACATAGCCAGCCAGAGTCAAGTAATTTTTCAAGTTGTGCTGAGCTGAACTTAAATGCTGGAGCAGATAGTCACTGGAATGTCATAAACTCACTATTATTAGAAATAAAAATTTCCAAGCCGGGCTGTGGTGGCGCACCCCTTTAATCCCGGCACTCAGGAGGCAGAGGTGGTCAGATCTCTGAGTTTGAGGCTAGCCTGGTCTACAAGAGCTAGTTCTAGGACACGCTCTAAAAGTACAAAACCCTGTCTCAAAAAACCAAGAAAAAAAAAAAAGGAAATACTAATTTCCATTTGTTTTGCACATTCAAGACAGTTGCCCACAAATTCCTTTCATAGCCTTCATCTTCTTTGCTTGTCTCGATAGCCTCTCTTAATGCCAACCACATGTCCTAGAGTTTTTAAACTAGAAAGGAATCCTAGATGATAAGTTGTCATCATGTAGGCTGTTGTTCCCAAACAGTGGATATACATATTCCCTGAAATTTACTTGAAAGGTTCTTTTTAGGAGAGTTAACTTATTCTTTGTCTTACCTGTGTGGTCATGCATGTGCCATGAGAGCATGTCAGAGGACATGCTCCCCTTACATAGTTGGTTCTGTCCTGGGAATTATCATATTTTTGAAGAACATTCTCACTATTTTTATAATGGCCATACTAATTTGTAGTGCCCACCAGGAGTATTAGAGAGTCCCCCTTTCTCTGTCTTCACCAGGATTTTTTTCCTTCCTTTTTGGTAGTAGTCATTCTCACTGGGATGAGATGGTATTTCATTTTAATTTCTTTAAAATTTATTTTTATTTATGTGTTTGTATGCATTCTTATGTTTATTTGTACCTAGTACAGATAAACTACCACAGAAGCTAGAAGGGAGCATTGGATTATCTGAAACTCAAGTTATAGGTAGTTTGAACCACGTGGAGCTGGTGCTGTGCACTGAACCAAGGTCTTTTTTTTTTTTTAAGATTTATTTATTTATTATGTATACAGTGTTCTGTCTGTCTGTATGCTTGCTGGCCAGAAGAGGGCACCAGATCTCATTACAGATGGCTGTGAGCCACCATGTGGTTGCTGGGAATTGAACTCAGGAGCTCTGGAAGAACAGTTAGTGCTCTCAACCTCAGAGCCATCTCTCCAGCCCCCCAGGTCCTTTTTAAGAGCAAGCAAGTACACTTCTTTTCCTCAGCTGTCTCCGGCCCTGTTATTATAATTTTGATAGGCATTTCCCTGGTGATCATTAGTGACACTGAATATTTTTTCATTTTTATTGACATAGTTACTTCTTTACAATGAAATATCCAAGTGAGCTAATTAAACAGAAAAGGTTTATTTAGCACATCAATTTGGGGGTTACATAGGCTTGGGGATGCCACTCCATGAACCCAGTTACCACATGGTGTGAATGACATTGAGATGAGTATCTGTGGGAACAAGCGATTTACCAAGAACAGAGAAACTACTACAGTCTGCTGTCTAATAAGGGTGTAACTCCCCACCTCATTGATCAAGGTCCTCCTTAAGTTTCCACCGCCCACCAGCAATACCACCTGATCAGAGTCATCAATTAGAGGTTATAACTCTTGCAGGTTATAACCATTGTCCATTTATATGTATTCTTCAGAGAGCTGTCCTCTTAGACCATTTGATCAATTGTAAATCAGGTTAGTTGTTCTTTTGCTCTTTATTTGCTTGAACTTCTTCTATATTCTAGATAGTAATCTTTTGTCAGATGTATAATTTTTGCAAATATTTTGTACATTATGTAAGGGTTTGTTTTTTTGTTTTTGTTTTTGTTTGAGAAAGGGTTTTCCAGTAGCTATGGACCCAGTCCTGGACATCATTCTGTAGACCAGGCTGGCCTTGAGCTCACTGAGATCACCTGCCTCTGTCTCCCAAGTGCTGGGATTAAAGGTGTGTGCCACCACTGCCCGGCTGTAACTTGTCTCTTAGCTCCCAAATTTTTTCTCTATATAACATTTTGAGTTTGCTATAGTCTCTTTGGCCAATTATATGTTGTTGCCTCTTTCCTTGGGGTCAAACATTAAAGAAAAATCTTTCCTCAATATCCTGAATCATTTCTCCTGTATATACTTTTAATTATTTTGCTTGCCTTGCATGAACATTTCTGATTCATTTTTGACTGATATTTTTTGCATTATGACAAATCGAGGTGCTATTCATTCTTCTACATAACACATATTTAGTTCTTAGCATTATTTGTTGAATACCTGCCCTTTCTCAAATGGTTTGTTTTTGATTTTTGTTTTTTTGAGACAGTTATTCTGTGCAGCCTTCGCTTTCCTGGAACTCTGTAGACCAGGCTGGCCTTGAACTCAGAGATCCGCCTGCCTCTGCCTCTCTAGTGCTGGGATTAAAGGTGTGCGCTGCCTGGCACAAATTCTGTCCTCTTTTAAGATGGAATTTCATTAAATTGTTTCTAACTCTTTTTGTCTGTGTGTGCTTTTTTTCATTAGAAGATACTCCAAGTGAGCCCCAGGTTATGGTGGTACCAGTCCCTGTGCCAGTGTTTGTTCCTATACCTCTTCATCTTTATACTCAGTATACTCCTGTCCCCTTTGGGATTCCAGTTCCTGTGAGTAATCATTGAAAGATTAAATCTAATTTAACTTGCATTTTCTTCATTTATAATTTTATAGCTGTGTAATGAAATGTTTCACTTGTTGGTAAAATACACCTTTTTTTTTGTTTGATGGCTGCCATATTACTGTTATTTATTATGGAGAATGTAGAAGATTTCTTTTACTCATACTTTATCTTTTGAACGAACATTATGATGTAGCATGTTGGCTCGCAACTGTAATCCCAGTACTTGTGAGGCTGAGGAAGGAGGATTTGAAGCCACCTGAAGGTCAGCCTGGGCTGTATAGTATGCTCCACGCCAGTTTTGGATGGAGTCAAAATAACAAAACAAGTACTGGAGAGAGTCAAAGGACCTGGGTTCGGTTCCTAGCACCCATATAGTGGCTCAGCCATTTGTTAATCCAGTTAGTTCCAGGCGATCTGCTGCCTTTCTCTGACCTCTGTGAGTTTCGGGCGTGCATGTGGTACACATACTTATATGCAGGCAAACATTCATACAAATGAAGTAAATCCACGGTTAATAAAAACTCAGAGGCAGATATTAGGGTTAAACCTGAAGGTCAGAAAAGCAAAACAGCCAGCCGCTGGATCTTAACCTCTGCCTCAGTCTGCAATGGTGACCCTGCCTCCAGGAATCTCAGAATGAGACTGAGACTGAGAGCTGTCTCCTCCCACTTTATAATCCTCTCTAGTTCTCAGATTAAGGGCATACACACCTACCACCTGGTTTCTATGGCAAACTGGTGTGGCTACTGGGATTAAAGGTGTGTGTCATTGCTGCCTGGTCTTTAATGCTGGCCAGTGTGACTGTTTTACTTTCTGATCTTTGGGCAAGCTTTTTTTTTATTAAAATGCAAATGAAATGCCTCTGCATTTCCCCTTTTTGTCTAAAGTAAAAAGAAGGTTATAACTGATGTAAGAAAAACTATTTATCAGTCCAGAGTCTGAGCTAAAAAAAAAAAGAAAAAGAAAAACTATAATAAATACAGTAACTATATACAATATATACAGGCAAAAGTATATCAACAAATCTAGTCTATTTGCATTTGACAAATTCAGAGGAAATGCTCCATATCTATCTTATATTGGTGAGTCCTAAGTCTTCTACCTAATTTACTTTCTATCATAACTAGCTCTCTGTGTCAGGTAAACAAGGTAAACTATAACTATCTAGTCTTCAACTTCCTCAGAGACCTAAGAAGGAAATAATATTAACTAAGTAAGCAGGAAGTGCAAGCAAGCTACTTCCAAAACATGTGAGTAATGACAGAAACAGCTAATTGCCTGAACAGTCACCCAAAGTTCCTCTGCAACGTTGGGGCATCCATCTTAAGCCTAGGTCTAGCATATCTGGCAGACTTTTGTGAGACAGGATATTCTGAAGGGCTGTCCTTGTCTTGACAATGTTTGGCAGTCACTTTCTTTAGTGTCCTGCTTGTCTAATTAGGACACCATACTGTTAGCAATCTAGGCAAGGGCATTCTTTTGCTTAGTGGCTTGTATGTGCCACAAAAAAGGTAAACTCCATGTGGAGTTTCTTCTATGCCCATTATCTTCTCTGACGTAGATTGGTGCTGCCAGGAGTAGACATGTCTCATTGTCACAAAAAAAGAGTCTTTGTTATTAAAACATCTTAAAATGCCATATTCTGTACATCTCTGAAGTGTTTGAAGATGAACTGTCTATCTAAAATAGATCTTTATTTGACCTTGAAAACATATCTAATGTGACTACAAGTTTCATTATAATGGGTGACTAATTACTAACTTGCATTTCCTTATCCTAAACAGTTGGTAATAATAACTTTCAAAGACTAGAAATTTGCATTACATTGTTAAATGAGCTGTATACAAGAGTAGAAATGTATGTACAGTATGTTTTAACAAAATCTCAAATTTTATCAATATATAATATTTGTTTTTTTTTCACAATAGCTAGCTGTGAATCAATATACAATATTTGTATACAATATATGAAAGTCCAATCCAGTGTTAAACATTTGAAACTATTAGTCGCATTTTAAAAGTAGATTCAAGCCAGGCGGTGGTGGCGCACGCCTTTAATCCCAGCACTTGGGAGGCAGAGGCAGGCGGATCTCTGTGAGTTTGAGGCCAGCCTGGTCTATAAGGGCTAGTTCCAGGACAGGCTCCAAAACTACAGATAAACCCTGTCTTGAAAAAAAAAAAAAAGTAGATTCAATAATCTTCCCTTTTATCTTATCATTTCTATATCCTCCCCTTTTCTTTTCAGAGTAGATTCAATAATCTGTCCTTTTGTCCTGTCGTATCTGTATCCTCTTTTTTTCTTTTCAAAACAGAATCTTGAATCTAATTTCCTTTGTGTAGCTTTTTTTCCTGACCATTATCCATAACAGCTTGTAACCAACACACTAAACAAAGAGAAACATCCATAATCCTTTTTTTTGGGGAATGTGGGCATAGTTTTCTAGACTAATTCCTGCTGATTTGGGCCACTGATAATCTTACGAGGACCCAAAGAAAATTTAGGATTATGTTCACATCCTGACTTGAGTATTCTGTGAGGCTGGATCATCTCAGCCAGCAGTATTGAAGCTGTTCTGAATGTAGAACTCAGGAAACTGCAACTGAGGTGCTCAGAAACGTTGGATCACTTTGTTGAGTATCCAGAAAAGTACTTACTATTTATTTATTTATTTTATTTTTTAAAATTGTTTTTAGTTTTCAGAAAGATTATCAATATGTAGTCGTGACTGTTTGTAGAAGCACTATGTAGTCCAGACTGGCCTCAAACTCAGAGGTCCACCTATCTCTGCCTTCCATGTTCTGGATTCTAAGGCTATGACACCATGCCCACCTTGCTTACTTACTTTTAATCATCTTCCTTGCTTATTTTTATTTTAATCATTCTAGCCTTATAAAAATGAACTACCAAGATTCATAATTTCAGCAATGAAAGTATCTTTTTTTCATTATTTTAATATTTACACTAGTTCACAGATTCTGACAACAAATCTATTGTGTAAGAAATTCTGGGGGCGGGGGCTGAAGAGATAGCTCAGTGGTATATTCTTTCAGAGGACCGAGGTTCAATTCCCAGCATCCACACGACAGCTGACAACTTTCTGTGACTCCAGTTCCTGGGGACCTAACACCCATAGGAAAATACCAATGCATATAAAATAAAAATAAATTTAAAAAATTTTAAAATATGAAACCCTCAGGAGCTTGAGGGATGGCTCAGTCAGTAAAGTGCTTGCTATGCAAGCACCAGGCTTCAAGTTCAAAGTCCAGCATTGATGTAAAAGCCATGCATAGTTGTATACTGTAATCCCAGTGCTTGAAAGTCAGAGACAAGATCCCTGGAGCTTGTTGGCTAGGCTAACCAGTCTGCCATCTCTGTGTTTATTGGCAGCCTCTGTCTTGTAAAAATAAGATATTGAACAGTTGTGCGTGTGTGAGTGCACACACACACACGGGGAGAAAAGAAACCTTCGGTTCTTGTTCTTTCAGATGCCTGTTCCCATGCTTATTCCATCCTCTGTGGACAATGAAGATAAAGCTACTGAGAGTATTGAAGACATTAAAGAAAAGCTTCCTACACATCCATTTGAAGCAGATCTCCTTGAGATGGCAGAAATGATTGCAGAGGATGAAGAGAAGGAGAAGAGTCTATCCCAGGGAGGTTGGTGCAGTCTTTAAAGATTTTTTTAAAAGCTCATCTACAATTCTACAATTTACTTTAATTGGAAGTAATTTTCAATCTCATGTTATTTTTGTATTTTAATCCTTAAATCAAAACCTATGTTCCATGCATATAATTCCTAATCTATAATCAACAGCATGCTGATGTTACTAAGCAGAAGCATAGGACAGAAAGCCTGTTGGCTCAGTTGCCTATAGAGAAGTCTGATTCTGTTAGTTTGGGATAAGGATGATGATAATAGATGACATTCATTCTTGTGTGCTCCTCATAGTCTAGTGTATGTTTTCCTGCATTTAGTCTTCTGAACTAGCCTGTGAAGGCAGTATTGCTTAATTGACATTTCTCATATTGAAATAGAATGTTAGTTTTGTACTGGCTATAATATATATATATAGAGAGAGAGAGAGAGAAAGAGGGAGGAATGGAGGGAGGGAGGGGGCGAGCGAGTGAGCTAAGAAATGGTTGAACCAGGATTTGGCCCACAGCACGAAAGGAATTTTCTGATCTGTATTCCAGGAAGCTTTCTAACCTTGATTGTATCGTCTTAATTTATAGTTACAGGAAGATATAGAGAAAATTCAGTTGTTGAAATGTGAAGCACAAAAGCATTTTCCATATGTTATAAATAAACTGAGTAATGTTCTTTGTGTTTTTTGAGGAAAATATCAATTTTTTTCTTTTACTCACTGGTAGATTTTAACAACTAATGAGGTTTGACGGTTTTTTTTTTTTTTTTTTTTTTTGGTCTTTTGAAACATAGTCTCATGCAGTCCAAACTGCTCTTGAACTGCTGATCCTTCTATTCCTGTCAACCCCACTGTTACCGTCGTTGACTACCATGTCTAGCTAGCTGGTGAATTTGGTTTTACTTAATAAGTACTAGGAAAATTTTGAGCATTATTGTACATAGAGAAACAATGCAAAGTTTCCTGCTGTGTTACCATCAGGTTTGAATCTTTTAAAGGTTTGTGGTTTTGTTTTTTTGGGAAGGGGGCAGTGAGGTAGGTGGTTGTCTAGTGGTGGTGTGAGACAGGATTTTTCTGTGTTGCACTGACTGTCATGGAACTCATTGTGTAGACCAGGCTGGCCTTGAACTGATCTGCCTGCCACTGCCTCTGAAGTGCTGGGATTAAAGCCATGTCCCACCACCACATGAGGATTTGTGTGAATTTTAATTATGTGCATGTAAGCATATGCCTTGTGCATGGGCTTGTGCACTTAAGTGCAATACCCGAGGAGGCCAAGAGGATACCCTGGAGGTGGGGTTACAGACATTGGTAGATATATGGAACTGAACTCGGTGACCTACAAGAGTATAATGTGCTCTTAACTGATCAAATTTCATACATACTGAGTTCATAATAATAAAGCTTATTTATTATTATCAGTATTTCCTATGATTTTCTTCTTTAATGTATTAGAATATTATCCCTTTGCTTGAACAACTTTTAACTTCTGATACTATATTTAGTTTAAAAGTTGATACAATTCATGATGATAAACCTTACTTTAAATTGACCTTTTGTAGGCATGGTAGCTCATATTGATTATTCTAGCATTTGAGATGGTCAGGCAAGAGATTCATATAGCCAGGCTGAATTATATAGCCAAAACTAGTTTCCACAAGGGGGTGGGGCAACTTCTCCATCACATTGCTATTCAGCATATTCAGCATTTGTTTGTCTTTTTTTTTTTTTTTTTTTTTTTTTTTTTTTTTTTTTTTTTTTTTTTTTTTTTTTTTGGTTTTTCGAGACAGGGTTTCTCTGTAGCTTTGGAGCCTGTCCTGGAACTAGCTCTGTAGACCAGGCTGGCCGCGAACTCACAGAGCTCCACCTTAAAGGCATGCGCCACCACTGCCCAGCAGTTCTCTGTTTTATGATGGATATCTTTGCTTTTGTATATTGTTGAGTCAGAAAAGCTTTAGAAAGTAAGCTAATTTCAAGATAAACATTTGAAATCACTTTAGGTAAAGTAAAATGGTTAAGGAATACAGTAAGGAGAAATAGGGTTTGGGAATAATTTCCCTTTGATTTCAGTAAAAAACAAAAGAAAAGCCAAAATGTTTTCCCAAGTAAGCTGAGAAAGTATTTTTTTTCTATGTTGAATCTCTGAACTTCATTTCAAATATCTCATTTTTCTTTTTTTTTTTTTTTTTTTTTCCTTTCTTTGGTTTTTTCGAGACAGGGTTTCTCTGTGGCTTTGGAGCCTGTCCTGGAACTAGCTCTGTAGACCAGGTTGGTCTCGAACTCACAGAGATCCGCCTGCCTCTGCCACCCAAGTGCTGGGATTAAAGGTGTGCGCCACCACCGCCCGGCCAAATATCTCATTTTTCATTGAATCATGTTGGCCTCAGTTTTGTGTGCTTAATGCTCATATAACAATTATTTCTAGAACAATTGATCATTTTTTGCATGTGTGTGTGTGCATGTATAACTATATAAAAGGATTTCAAATGGCAAAAGAATAAAGAATCAAAAGTAAAATCCCTTTCTTCATGCCTTCTCTCACATTGCTACCTAGAGGTGTAAACATTGCTGACAGCATTGTTGATTTAACTTCTTTTATTACAGATGTTTCATTATATGATGAATTCGGCCTTATGTATAGAAGGCTATTTACCTATTAGTCTGTTTGTCTCTATTGTGAGTAATACTTATCACAAAATCATTTTATTGAGATGCAATGTGTTTTGTTTGCTTTTTTTCTTTAGAATCTCAAACTTCTGAACAAGAACTCTTTCTAGATACCAAGATATTTGAAAAAGGTTTGTATCTACAAATATATTTTAGTTTTTAGAAATACTATGCTCTGCTAACAATAGAAACTCATAAACATTATTATCTTTGGGTTTAGTATTTTATAATTTTTCCCAATTTATGAGGGGCACCAACTGACTGTCATGCTAATTTGTAATACAAATAATAACTGCGTCAAATGTTTTAAAGATTGAGATGATGCTTTGTAGTGCTCACCAAGAATAGGAATCCAGTTGTGTGAAGCTGTTAAACAAGATGCTGAATTCTTTGTGTGTGTGTGTTTATCTGCACATGTGAATGTGTGTATATGTGCATGTATGTGACCAGTGTGTATAGAGGTTAGGTGACATCTTTGGGTGTCTTTCCTCAATCACCATCCATTGAGGGGCGAATGGTAGTGTTTTCTCACTGGCCTTGAACTAGGCTGGGCTGGTTAGCCAGCAAACACCAGGAATTCACCTGTCTTTGCCTCCTTGGTGCTAGGATTACATCATGCTATGATATTTGTCCCTTTGTTTTTTTAAGCATGGCTTCTGGGGATGAAACTCATACAAAACAAATACTTACTGATGGAGTTGTCTTTCCAACCACACGTTACTTTGTTAGTTGTGCCTAGGTAATTATCTGACAACCATCTTTCGGTTTTCAGCATGCAGGGGCTCATTAGAGTTTTTAAATATGTCAAGATAACATGCTTGTTTTCATCACTTTCAGACCAAGGAAGCACATATAGCGGTGATCTTGAATCAGAGGCAGTTTCAACGCCACATAGCTGGGAGGAAGAGCTGAATCATTATGCCTTAAAGTCTAATGCTGTGCAAGAAGCTGATTCAGAACTGAAACAGTTCTCCAAAGGGGAAACAGAACAAGATCTGGAGGCAGATTTTCCTTCAGGTTTGTGCAGCCTAACCTGACCACTGAAGGTCATCTATTTCATAAGATTATCAAGGTTCCACATTTGCATCATTAAGCAGTTGTTATCTAGGGCACAAGAGTTTCCTGACTTTATAAATGTAAATGTCTGTTATAAGGTTCTTATACATGGTTAATTTGATTTTTTTGAAGTTTTAAAAAATCTTTTCAACAGTAACTATTTATGAAAGGTTTCCTTGATAATGAACTTTTCATTTACGTGTTAAATTCTTTGTTCTTTTTAAGTGTATAATTGAAGCTCTTTTATCACAAATTAAGAATAAACTAATGATTATTAGGACTTCTCTTTTTCTGGTTTCCCTTTAATCTGTGTTACATATTTCAATTGTGCTTTCTGTTGGTTACTGCAGAATCCTTTGACCCACTTAATAAAGGACAGGGAATCCAGGCACGTTCCCGAACAAGAAGGAGACACAGAGATGGCTTCCCCCAGCCCAGACGAAGAGTAAGCAGAAGCTTAATTTTTAAAATTTGTATTCCTTTGTTTTAGCATTATTTATTAGTTCTTTCTGTTTACAAAGCTTTGTAGCAGCCCAAACCAAGTATTTTCATGTATTGTTTCATAAACCTAATTTTTTTTGCGCCTTTGTTTCTTAGTGTAGAAAAAGAATGTTATTTATTACATATTTTTTTCAAGCACAACTTTTTCTGTTTTCTATTTATAGGTTTTGATGGATTATTTTCAAAACCTTTGCTGGGCATGGTGGTGTAGGCCTTTAAGTCCAGTACTTGGGAGGCAGAGGCAGGCAGCTCTCTGGAAGTTCAAGGTCAGCCTGATCTGCAGAGTGGGCTCCAGGACAGCTAGGGCTGTTGTTACACAGAGAAACCGTGTCTCAAGAAACCAAAAAAAAAAAAAAGAAAAAGAAAAGAAAAGATTTTTGTAGTGGCCTAGGGAGACAGCTCATTGTAAAAGAGCATTTGCTGCTGCTCTTAAAGAAGACCAAGATTTGATTGTCAGCTTACACATGACACAGTTCAACTGTCTATTACTCCAGTCAAGGGGATTAGCTGCCCTCTTCCGGTCTCCGCAGACATTGAACACATGTGTTACATAGACATACATACATGCAGAACAGACATACACATAAAATTTAAAAAAAAGTGGGAGGGAGCTTTTTATAATCTTTTTTTAATGGGCCAATGAGGTATATTCATAGAGGATAAAGGTGTTTGTCACCAAGCTTCATAATCTGAGTTTGAACCTTGGGACCCACGTAGTAAAAGGGGAAATCTGACGCTTGCAAGTTGTCTTCTGACCCCACACACATACATACCATATAGCATGCATAGGTCCACATTCATGTGCAAGCACATGTACACACATATGATAAAAAGTAAATAATTTTAAGATAGAATAATAATCCAGGGGCTGGAGAAACAACTTAGCAGTTAAGATCTCCTGCTCTTGCAGAGGACATGGATTTGCTTATTCATCTATGTCATGCAGCTCATAGCTGCCTATATCTGGAACCCCCGGGATCCAACACTCTCTTCTGGATTCTAGGAATTCTTGCACAGACCTGTACTTAACCATACATACATATCACTAGAGATCATTAAAAATTCTAAATATTACTGTCCCAGCACTCTGGAGGCAGAGGAAGGAGAATCTCTGAGTTCAAGACTAGCCTGGTCTACAGAGAGAGTGAGTTCCAGGACAGCCAGGACTACACAGAAAAACTCTTAAAAACCAAAAATGAAATAAACATCTAAATTTTCTGTTATTAAACTCTAAATTTGGCTAATTTTACATGTTCTTATCAAAAGTTAACTTTTGTATGTTAAGGTATACTAGTTAAATTCATGTAGGTTGTTTTTCATATTGAAAGGGTTTTCCCAAAAGATAGGACAGGAACAGTGAGATGGCTCATTGAATTAAGGTGTTTGCTGCCTTTCCTTCCTCCCCTCCCACTTACCAGCAACCCTGATCGCACATATGCACAATAAATATAGTAGTCTTAAACTTTTTTGTTGAAGACATTTTCACCAAATAAAATAAATAAATAAAAAGCACAGCACTCGTGGCAGACCAGCCTGACCTACAGAGCGAGTTCCAGGACAGCCAGGGCTATATAGAAAAACCCTGTCTCAAACAAACAAACAAACAAAAACAAAAAACAAAAGAAAAATTTTCATATAAGCATCCTTTGATCATGTTTCTCCCTCCTATTTTTCATAGACTCCTTCCCACACAACTTTATTTTCTTGTTCTTTCTTTCTTTAAAACAAACAAAAACAACAAAATGAAGTACATACAAAAAAAAGCAACTCACAAAAAGGAAAATTAAACAAGCAAAAGACAAAAAAAAGTCCAAACAAAGCAAAGTGAAAAAAAAATGTCTACAAAAATACTGGTCAGTTTGTTTTGTGTTGGCCAACTACCCCTAGGCATGCAGCCTACCCAGTAGTGTGATTGATATACCCAGGGAGAGGCCATTGGCAAAAACTGATTTTTCACGTTTGTGGGTTTCACTCTTAGAATAGCTTCTTGGGTAGTAATGGGACCACTTGTGCACTCCCCTCTCTTAGGGCTGGGACCCCATCTGGTTTGAACCTGTACATATCTTGTATTTGTTGGTATGGTCTGTGAATTCATATGTGAATTAGTCCTGTTGTGTCTGGGGAACTTGTTTCCTTACAGTTATTCATCACTTGTGCCTCTTACATGTAACGAGAAGCCTTACTTTTTAAAACTGCGTTTCGGTTGTATTTACAAACCTCATAAATTATAAACATAGTTTGGTGGGCTTTGACAAATAAACAGATTGTGTAATCACTGCTATTTGTGAACAACTTTTTTTTTTTTTTTTTTTTTTTGGTAGCGTTGGAGTCTGTCCTGGAACTAGCTCTTGTAGACCAGGCTGGCCTCGAACTCACAGAGATCCGCCTGCCTCTGCTTCCCGAGTGCTGGGATTAAAAGCGTGTGCCACCACCGCCCAGCCATATTTGTCAACAATTATATGAAAAATTTCTTAGTCTTTGATAATCATTCTTATCTCCAGATATTGATAGCCACAACTTGTTGTATAGATTAGTGCAAAATGGTAGTGTTTTGCTGTTATTGAAAATATGGATAAGTAGTATCATATGGTATTGTCTTCCCAGTGTACCTTTTCTGACTGCAGAGGACCTTTGGCTTTCATCCATGCTGCTTTGTGTCTCAGTGGTTCATCCGTTTTGTTTCTGCCTAACAAGCGATGCAAATTTTGGGCTATGTGGAGAGCTGTTAGGATCGTTCTAATGTAAATTTGCACATGAACATATGTTTTCATTTTTCTTGAGGAATAGTATTTACAAATAAGATTACTAGGTTTTGTGCTAAGTATATTTTTAACTTTACAAAAGCTTACCACTCTGGTGTTCAGTTTCACAAGCAGGTGTAGGACAGTTTATGAATACCGTGATTTTGCTCACACTTGATATTTGTCCATTTGGATTTTAGCCTGTCTAGTAGATTGTAGATATGTTTGTTTATTTTTTCTTCTAGTGACAAAAGGTTAGTAAATATCTTTTCTTGTGCATTTTTACCATTTGTGAACCATCTTTGGCAGAATATCTTAGAGTCTTAAGTATACACACCCCATTTTTGGATGTATGGTGAGTGGTGGTTGTCAGTGAGTTGTACTCTTTTTGTTTGTTTTGTATCTGTTGATTTTGTTTGGGTGTTTTTAAAGAAAGGGATATTATTTTATTGTGTAGTTTTTGTTGGGTGGTTGGCCTGAAACTCAGCATTTCTGCTTCTGCCTTCCAAGTGCTGAAATTACAGGTGTACATTAATACTGCTGAATTTTTATGTGGATATAATCCCTTTCTTCAATCAGGAATTTTTCTCCTATGACTCATTCATTGATTCATTCATTTCTGATTTTATTTGCAGTGTTTGGAGTTGAACCCAAGGCTGAGGAGCATACTAGATAAGTGTTCTATCATTAAGCTCCATTCCCATCTTTTTTTGTGATAGGGTCTTGTATAACCCATGTTAGCCCCAAACCGTCAGTAGAGCAGAGGACAACCTTGAACTCCTTCTGCCTCTACTTGTTTTTCTTAGTTTGCTTTGTCTTGCTGTGATATAAAACATTCTGATGAATAACAACTTTGGAGGAAATGGTTCAATTTGTCTTATACTTAGTTACATGTCACTGTCCATCATGGCAATAAGTCAGGGCAGGAATTCAAGGCAGGAACCTACCTGTAGGAACTGATACAAAGTCTGCTCACCTTTCTTTTCTAAACTCAGGACCACCTGCTCAGAGGTGACACCACTCCCAGTGGGCTGGTTCCTCCCACATCAATCACTAATCAAGAAAATATTCCACGGATTGGCCTATAGGCCAATTTGATGGAAGCATTTTCTCAATTGTAGTTCCCTCTTCCCAGCTACGCTAGTTTGTGTCAAGTTGACACAAATCTTCCTAGCACACTGTCTTTTCTTTTTGTGGCTATCGTCTCCTCCCCCCACCCCCCAGCCAGGGTTTCTCTGTATATCCCTGGCTGTCCTGGAACTTGCTCTATGGACCAGGCTGGCCTCAAACTCAGAACTCTGCTTGCCTCTGCTTCCCAAGTGCTGGTATTAGAGGTGTGCACCACCACGTCCAGTTTCTTTGTATTTCTTTTTATAAATATTTATTTAACTTTATTTTATGTGTATTTGGTATGAAGGTGTCGGATTCCCTGGGACTGGAGTTGACAGACCATTGTGAGCTACCATGTGGGTGCTAGGAATTGAATCTCGGTCCTCTGGGAGAAGAGCTGGTGCTCTTAACCACTGAGCTATCTCTTCAGCCTCCTTCTTTATTTTCTTACTAACAAATACAATATTTTAATTTTGAGAATTTCTGCTTTACTATTTTTTTGATAATCCATGCTTTAAAATATTCTAACTAAAAGTCATTGTCTCACAAGTGGTGTCTAAAATACTCTTACATTTACATTTCTTTGTTGAGCCATCTCTACAGCCCCGTTAATATATCTTTTAAGAAGAGAAACGGCTCAGTAGTTAAGAACACATATTAATCTTTGGAGCCTGCCCTGGAACTCGCTCTGTAGACTAGGCTGGCCTCAAGTTCAGAGATCTGCCTGCCTCTGCCTCCCACGTGCTGGGGTTAAAGGCGTGCGTCATCACTGCCCAGCTCTGTTTTCTTTTAGAAGTCTTAGAATTTTTTTCTTTGATTTTTCTGGACTGCTTTGTCTTAATTTTTCTGCAGGAGTTCAAGGTCAAGGCTGAATATTTTGCACATGGCCATCCATTTCCTACAGTATCACACATATATAAGAGCAACTTTTCCCCAGCAAATTACACTTGTACTTTTACATAAAAGAATGTTAAACATATCTCTCTCTCTCTCTCTCTCTCTCTCTCTATATATATATATATATATATATATTCCTCATGTCTCCGTTCTGCTCTTTTGATTTTTTTAAAAAATATTTTTAATACCATTATCAAGTTCCTTTTTTAAAAAATTATTATTTTTAAAAATTGTATTTATCTGTATATATGCAACTAAGTGCAATTTTCCAAGGAGGCTACAAATACCAAATTCCCATTGGAGCTGGAGTTATATTAGCTGCCTGATAGGGGTGCTAGGACCTAAGCTTGGGTCCTCTGCAAGAGTAGTACTTGCTATTAACCACTAAGCCATCTCTACAGCCCCTAATACCATTTCTTTTTTCTTTTTTTTTTTTTTTAATTGTGGCTTTATGGTAAGTCTTGGAGTCAAAGGTAAAGTCTTTTTTTTTTTTCCTATTTTATAAGCATTAGTGTGTTTGCTTTTTGTTTTCTTGTATGTCTGTGTGAGGGTGTTGGATTCCCTGTCACAGACAGTTGAGAGCCGCCATGTGGGTGCTGGGAATTGAACCTGGGTCCTCTGGAAGAGCAATCAGTGCTCTTAACCACTGAGCCATCTCTACAGCCCCGTTAATATATCTTTTAAGAAGAGAAACGGCTCAGTAGTTAAGAACACATATTAATCTTGCAAAGGATCTGGAATTTTCATTGGGGTTTTCCTGAATCCATATTATATATCATAGAATTGACATCTTTAGCAGTTGTTCCATTTAGTCTATAAAAATGTTATCTCCCCAATTTGTTTCATGTGCCACTGTATAGTGTATACCTGAGTGTGCATGTATGTATGTGCACACACATGTCCTTAGACACAAGAAGTCTAAGCTTTTTGCTTTCACCCTCTACTTTACCTCAAGACAGAATGTCTCACTGAGCTCCATGGATCTGCCTCTTCTGTCCCTGCACGTCCTGTCCCATTGGTATGTCTACTTCCACCCAGATACACAGAACTACACTCTTCCCCGGTTTTGGTTTGGTTTGGTTTTTCAAGACAGGGTGTCTCTGTGTAGCTCTGGTTATACTGGAACTTACTCTGTAAACCTGACTGGCCTCCAACTCAGAGATCCACCTGCCTCTACCTCCTAAGTGCTGGGATTAAAGGTGTGTGCCACAGCTACCAGCATCTCCCCACATTTTTTTTTCATGGGAAAGAACATTAGCAATCTCCCCACATTTTTATGTGGGTACTTAAATTCTCAATTCAGGACCAGTTTAGCTCACTTTAAGTTTCTCTCAACAATGTCTCATATGTTTATAAATCTAGTGCTTGCAGATTTTTTTCATGAGTATTTACAATTCATTATTCTATTAAAGGTAATATTAATATCAATTATATTCTTAATATTATTACAATTAGGTTATTTATTTATATTAATTAATTGTTGGAGCAGGGTCTTACTCTGTAACCCAGCTTACCTCAAACTTGTTGTTATCCTCCAAATCAACCTTCTAAGTGCTGAGCTTACCCATTCTGCTACCACACTATACTTTAAATCATACTTTTTTTTTAAAGATTTATTTATTAATTATGTATACAGCATTCTACTTGCATGTGTCCCTGCAGGCCAGAAGAGGGCACCAGATCTTATTACAGATGGTTGTGAGCCATTATGTGGTTGCTGGGAATCGAACTCGGAACCTCTGGAAGAACAATCAGTGCTCTTAACCTCTGAGCCATCTCTCCAGCCCTAAATCATACTATTTTTAAATTTTACTTTTGGCTTACAAAAATTCTGAAGGTCTTTTTATATTCACCTTATTTTCCTAACATTTCATTCCACTAAATTTCTTGGAGTTTTCTACATTACAGTTAGATTATCTGTGAATAAAGGTAGTTTAGCTTTTTTTTTCCTAATCTGAATACCTTTACTTTTTTTCTTCCTGTATTGAATTCAGGAATGTTCCTATGTACTGGGCAGTAGTAGAGAAACCTTTGCTTTGTTCTCAATCTGTCTTGCATTGTTCCTTGTAGGTCTTCTCCTCCTCTCCCTCCTCCCCCTCCTTTTTTTTTTTAAGAAAAAAAAAAGATGTATATCTATATCTGTCTGTCTATGTATGTATGTATGTATGTATGTATGTATGTATGTATGTATCTATCTATCTATCTATCTATCTATCTATCTATCTATCTATCTATCTATCTATCTATCTATCTATCTATCTATCTATCATGTACACAGTGTTCTACTTGCATACCAGAAGAGGGCACCAGATCTCATTATAGATTGTGAGCTGCTATGTGGTTGCTGGGAATTGACCTCAGGTTCTCTTGAAGAGAAACCAGTGCTCTTAACCTCTGAGCCATCTCTCCAGCTCCCCTTGTAGGTTTTCTTTTGATTTTGAGTTTTCTGCAAATTTTCACCCTGATGGACTTTTCAGTTGAAATTTTTTTTAATCTAGTGATTCAATGTCTGTTTTATTGTTGTGTTGTTTCATAGTTTGTAAAGCTGGTGAAATAAATTTTCCCTAATGTATTCTTTTTCTATAATTTTGGATCAGATGTGACAATGGTTTGTTACGGTTTTTTTTTTTTTTTTTTTTTTTTTTTTTTTTTTTTTTTTTTAAGACAGGGTTTCTCTGTAGCTTTGGGAACCTGTCCTGGAACTAGCTCTTGTAGTCCAGGCTGGCCTTGAACTCACAGAGTTCCTGCCTCTGCCTCCTGAGTACTGGGATTAAAGGCGTGCGCCCCCACTGACTGGTGGTTTGTTATGGTTTTAAGTTCTTCTATTGCCTCTGCCTCCACATGTGGTGAACATGTACCACTCCATTTTGCCTTGTGAGAAGGTTTTAAATTACAAACCTGATGTGTTTGGATTTAGGTTATCTGTTCTTTTCTATTATAAGCTTTCTTACTTTGTATCTTTCAAGAGTGTATATATTCTGGGCATTGAACCCATGGCATGCATACCAAGCAAGTGCTTTTCCACTGAGTTATATACCCAGTCCTTTTAATTATCTTTGTTTTGAGACAGGGTATCAATTAGATGCCCATGCTATGCATTGAATTTACTCTGTAAACTAAGTAGACCTTCAATTTGATATTCTTCCAACTCAGCCTGGGACACTGTGTGTGTACATCACTATACTGAGTAAATATTTTCTTTTATTTGTAAGTGACCAAATTTATTGGTATAGCAGTATTCTGTATAAATTTAAAAATTTTATGTTATTTAATTATATAAGTGTTTGCCTTATGTATGTCTGTATACCACACATGTGCTATAAATCTAGAAAAATCTAGAAAAGGACGTTGAATCCTATGAAATGAGTCACAGATGGCTGTGAGCTGCTATGTGGATATTGAGATTTACAGCCATGTCTTCTGCAAGAGCAGCCAATGCTCTTAATTGTTTAGCCCTCAATCCAGTTCCAATATTCTATTTAAATTTAAGCATCAGTTCACAAGTTAAAATTAGCAGCCATGTGGTGATGGCACACACCTTTATCCCAGCACTCGACTGCAGAAGCAGTCGGATCTCTTTGAGCTCAAGGCCAACATGGTCTACAGAGCAAGCTCCAGGACAGGCTCCAAAGCTACATAGAAACCCTGTTGAAGCACAATTAGTAAAAGTCAGAGACTGAAATTGGGGTTCAACTTGAAGACACGAAAAGCAAAACAGCAAGCCACTGGCTTTTACCTCGACCTCAGTCCCAAATGGCAATCCAGGAATCTCAGAATGAGACTGTGTGTGAGGGCTGTTTCCTCCCGTTTTATATTCCTCTCCAGGGCTGGGATTAATGGTATACACCACCTGGTTTCTATGGCAACTAGTATGGCTTCTGGGATTAAAGGTGTGTGTCATTGTGGCTACTGGGATTATCACCCTATCTCAAAAAAAAATAATGTTATAAATAATATTCTTTATAGTTTGTCTCTGCAGTGTTAGTGTTCTTGTTATTTTATATTTTTATTTTTTATCCAAAATCATTGTAGCTGGAGAATTACCAATGTTAATAATATTTTTCAAAAGATGAACTTTCATTTTATCAGTTTTTAAAAAACCTTTTCCCCATTGCTTTTATTTCCTTTAATGTTTTCATTAGCACATATTAAACATAACAATGGGTTTCATTGTATTTTCATACAGGCAAATGGTGTATTTAGATGACACACGCCACATGTAAACAGAAGTTTCTTGCCCTGTTTATCCGCTCCCTGTTCTGGTAGCTGCTTCCAAATTACCACACACAGGCTTTTTTTTTTTTTTTTTTTTTTTTTTTTTTTTTTTTTTTTTTTTTTTTTTTTTTTTTTTTTTTTTTTTTGGTTTTTTGAAACAGGGTTTCTCTGTAGCTTTGGAGCCTGTCCTGGAACTAGCTCTGTAGACCAGGCTGGTCTCGAACTCACAGAGATCCGCCTGCCTCTGCCTCCTGAGTGCTGGGATTAAAGGTGTGCGCCACCACCGCCTGGCACACACACAGGCTTATATTAATTATAAATGCTCGGCCGATAGCTCAGGCTTCTTACTAGCTAACTCTTCCACTTATAAGTACTGCATTTTCATCTTGCACCTCTGTTTTTCAGTGACTTTCCTTCTCCGCCCTTCTCTGTCCCACCATCATTAGTTTGGTCACCGCCTATACTTCTTGCCCAGCTACTGTCCGATCCGTGTTTTATTAAACCACAAATCTATACAGTGTACCAGAGGATTTTTCCACAGCACACACACATATTCTCACACAGAAATGTGCGCTTGTGACACACACCCATTACCCTTTTTTGTCCTAATCTCAATCATTGTCTTCCTATTCCTAGCTAACTTCCCTTCTACCTCTGTGTCTTTTTTTTTTTTTTTTAATCACCCAATGAGTTTCATTAAGGCTGCTTATCGGAGCAATCTCACCTCTGTCCTAGATTGTTAAAGACACATCAATTCTGGGGAGCAGTGGGGCAGTGTCAGCCCCTTTTCTCTTAATCTTGTCCTTTTCTTTTGTCGTTTTCAGACAGTCATACTGTGTAGCCATGGCTGGCTTCTACTTGCTAAGTAGACCAGGCTTGCCTCAAAATTGCAATTATGCTCCTGTCTCTGCTTCCCAGGTGCTGAGATTTCAGGCGTGTGCTGTCATGGTTTGCCTTCTTTCATCTGGTTTTCTTTTTTAGACAGAAAGTTTAAATTGTGGATTTTATGAGTCTTTTTCTTCCAGTTTTCTTTCCTTTCTTTTGACATTACTGATACTAGTACTCTGAGCTTCATGATTGCTAGGCACATGTTCTGCCTAAGTTAATGCCAGAGCTGTTTAAGTTTTGCAGAAGCTTTGTAGGTATTTTGAATATCCCACTCATATCACACAAAGTACAACATTAGCTCCACCACAGGATTTTTTTTTTTAAGTTTTATGGTTTTCATTTAAGTTAACAGGATTTTCTAATCATAGCTACAATTTCTTCCTTGATCTATGCAATATTTATAAGTGTACTATTAATTTATGATTGGAGAGTTTTCTTGACATTTTCTATTATTGACTTTAAATCTTGTGTAAAGAATTTATTGAGACCTATTTTATAATTTGGAATATGAGCTTGTACTGTATCACATAGTAATGGCTATATCCCAGTTACCTAAATGTTGATAATTACTATAGTAATTTCTTTTTTATATGAATTGGATTTGATGAGTTCTTGGTGTTTTGAGACAACAGGGTCTCATGTAGTCCAGGCTAACCTTGAACTTTCCATGGAGCCCAGAATGACCTTGTAGTTTTCCTGCTCCTCTTGCCTCCACTTCCCAAGTGCTGTAATAGGTGTGCATCACCATGTCTGAAAGTAGTGATTATTTTTAAAACCCTTTCACCTCTGAATTCTGAATCTTTGGGATATAAAAATAATTTCCTTATTCAATAGGATTATTCACTTTGCAAGTCTGAAAACTCAGATTATTAAAATTCCAAGGGTGAATTTTATAGTTTGTGAATTTTGGAATTCTCACAGGGAAGGAAGAAGTCTGTAGTGCCTGTGGAGCCCAGGAGTCTTATTCAAGGAGCCTTGCAAGGTTGTTCAGTGTCTGGAATGACACTGAAGTATATGTATGGGGTGAACGCCTGGAAGAATTGGGTCCAATGGAAAAATGCCAAGGAAGAACAAGGAGATCTGAAATGCGGGGGTAAGTCTTCAGTACACTCTGAGTCAGGCAGATACCGGAAATAGAAACAAAGTCATAAATATATTCGAAGAAGGATTAACGCATAAGACTTAGAGCTTGGCTTTACTCATCCCATTTCATTATTGTTATTTACCTCTCTCATTTATCCCATCAGGAGGTGAACATACCTCTCCTAGTCCGTGTTCTGATGGCTTAGGAAGTGTTCAAGACCAGGCACTCTCTCAAGAATCCTCAGAGCAAGGTTGTAAAGGTAAATATTCTTCTGTCTCTTTTCCTATCAATTATTTATAATATTGATGTTTAAAGAATATTTTATGTGCATGAATGTTTTGCCCATATATGTATATGTGGAATACTTGCACGCCTGGTGCATGCAGAGGCCAGAGGGGCTGTCAGATCTGCTAGAACTAGAGTTTACAGGCAGTTACGAACCACCCTGTGGTTGCTGAGAACTGAACCTGCATCCTCTGGAAGAGTACCCATTGAGCATCTCTCTGGGCCCTAATAAGTTTGTTAACTGACCAGATGTATAGATGTGCTAGTCTTAGCACTGCAAAGGATGGAGGAAGAGACTCCCCCTGCCACGTGCCTAGCTTCAGCAGCTCTCCTTAACAACAGAGGGAATTTTCACAGCCCCTTCATTCCCGTATCTTTTCTGTCTCTAAAGCCAGAACCACATGACCAACACTTTCAAGCCCTGCTGCCTACTTGGGATGGAACTTGGCCCCATTTAATCCCATTTGCATAAGCTTTCATTTATTGCTAATTTATTTACTGGTTTTGGTTTGAGATTTTCCAACTATACCCTTTCTTTTACAAGTGGTTCACTATATCAGGTTTTGGCTTTTGTTGCTAGTAGTCTTCCTGGTCTTTTACACAAGTTCTCATCAGAACAGGCAGTTGCTGCTGGGTTGTGATGACTCATAGTCCTTACAAATCAAGTATTGCCTTTATGCTCTTAAGGTTCTATAAATCCCTCCTGTTTGGAGGTTGTGCCTGCAACAATTCCCCTGTTGTTTACTAGTCTTTATTGAAGGAACCAAGAGAGCCAGCTGCAGTGCCAGATATAGTTCCTGTATCTGAAGCTATCTGGAGGCAAAGTCAGGAGGAATATTTGAGCTTACTAGTTCAATATCAGCCAGGGCAAATTACTGAAACCCCAACTTAAAAAAAAAAATGTTCTATGTAGGCTTAGCTGTCCTGGCATTTGTCATATAGACCAATGTGGCCTTGAACTCAAAGGAGAACTGCCTGCTTCTGCCTCCCACCTGCTGTAATTAAAAGCATACACCACTATGCCTGGATTCCTCGTTTACTTTCATAGAGTCCCAGTTAAACAAACCTTCTGTCATAGTACCTGTTGTATCATGTGCAGTAAATTGTATTTCTCTTCTTGAAAAAAACCCTTGAGTCAGGATCTGTTATTTGGTTGATGGAGTTGAGATAGGATTTTTCTGTGTGGCTTAGGCTTGTCCTCCTGACTCAGCTTCTTGAGTACTGTAATGTCATGCTTGGTTTACCATGCTTTGTGATCCAGTACAGTGTTTAGGGCACAGTGGTACTGGTGTTGATTCAGTGAACAGTAGTGTTACTGCATTTCTGCAAGCTCATGTTTTAGATGTCTTCTCCCTTTCCACAGTCCGCTCTATGAAGCTGAAGGAAGATATTCTGTCCTGCACTTTTGCTGAGTTGAGTTTGGGATTATGCCAGTTTATCCAAGAGGTGCGGAGACCAAATGGTGAAAAATATGACCCAGACAGTATCTTATACTTGTGCCTTGGAATTCAGCAGGTATCACCTTCAATAACTTACACATTTGGTTGTGGTTTTCATCATCTGAGATAACTTGTGATTTGTTAAAAATAAGTGTATACTGTCATTTATTTGTATTAAATATTTTCCTTAGTGAATTGCTGTCCCAATTTAAAAGTCTTTACATATAGCCTTTGTAAACTAAAGTGAGAATGTTGGCAGAATAATAGACGTTGAGAAGGGATCTTGGCTTCTGTAGTTAAATGGACAAAAAGGGCATAAATAGCAGCCTACCAGGAAGCACTAAGGTGACTGTATCTGTACGTGTAAATGTTTTATTTGCACTTTCTTTTTAAATTTTTTCCATGATATTTATTGAGCTCTACATTTTTCTTTGCTCCCCTCCCTGCCTCTCCCCTCCCTCCTTCAACCCTTCCCCAAGGTCCCCATGCTCTCAATTTACTCAGGTGATTGTGTCTTTTTCTACTTTTTACTTCCCATGTAGATTATATCTATGTAAGTCTCTCTTAGTGTCCGTATTGTTGTCTAAGATCTCTGGGATTGTGGTTTGTAGGCTGGTTTTCTTTGCTTTATGTTTATAAACCACCTATGAGTGAGTACATGTGATAATTATCTTTCTGTGTCTGGGTTACCTCACTCAAAATAATGCTTTCTAGTTCCATCCATTTTCAGCAAATTCAAGCTGTCATTATTTTTTCTGCTGTATAGTATTCCATTGTGTAAATGTACCACTTTTTTTTTAATCCATTCCTTGATTGAGGGGCATTTAGGTTGTTTCCAGGTTCTGACTATGACAAATAAAGCTGCTATGAACATAGTTGAGCACGTGTCCTGGTGGC
>PVIU01004278.1:62012-115240 GCA_004026605.1 Ondatra zibethicus
AAAAGTGGTATTATTGGGTCTTGAGGAAGGTTGTTTCCTAATTTTCTGAGAAATCGCCACACTGACATCCAAAGGGGTTGTACCAGCTTGCATTCCCACCAGCAATGCAGAAGTGTTCCCTTTTCCCCACAACCTCTCCAGCATAAGTTGTCATCAGTGTTTTTGATCTTGGCCATTCTTACAGGTGTTAGATGGAATCTCAGAGTTGTTTTGATTTGCATCTCTCTAATGACTAAGGATGTTGAACATGTCCTTAAGTGTCTTTCAGCCATTTTAGATTCCTCTGTTGAGAGTTCTCTATTTAGGTCTGTTCTCCATTTTTTTATTGGATTATGTGATCTTTTGATGTCCAATTTCTTGAGTTCTTTGTATATTTTGGAGATCAGACCTCTGTCTGATGTGGGGTTAGTGAAGATCCTTTCCCATTCTGTAGGCTGTCATTTTGTCTTGTTGACCATGTCCTTTGCTTTACAGAAGCTTTTCAGTTTCAGGAGGTCCCATTTATTAATTGTTTCTCTCAGTGTCTGTGCTGCCAATGTGTTCAAGCGTACTTCCTACTTTCTCTTCTGTAAGGTTCAGTGTGGCTGGCTTTATGTTGAGGTCTTTGATCCATTTGGACTTGAGTTTTGTTCATGGTGATGGATATGGGTCAATTTTCATTTGTCTACATGTTGATATCCAGTTATGCCAGCACCACTTGTTAAATATGCTTTCTTTTTTCCATTTGATATTTTTGCTTCTTTATCAAATATCAGGTGTTCAAAGATGTGTGGATTGACATCTGGGTCTTCTGTTCGGTTCCATTGGTCCTCCTGTCTGTTCTTATGCCAGTACCAGGCTGTTTTCAGTACTGTAGTTCTGTAGTAGAGTTTGAAGTCAGGGATTGTGATGCCTCCAGAAGTTCTTTTGCTGCCCAGGATTGTTTTGGCTATCCTGGGTTTTTGCTTTTCCAAATGAAGTTGAGTACCGTTCTTTCAAGGTCTTTGAAGATTTTTGTTGGGATTTTGATGGGCATTGTGTTGAATCTGTTTATTTGCACTTTCAAAGTACAAAGTAAATTAATAGGAGCACAAGTACGTACGTTTAAAAAGATGAGTTGTTCATAAGAGTGGTACACGATGAGAATTCTACCAGTTGGAGGCAATGCACACTTTCTGCAGCAGTTTGAGTACAGTATTTAGGAATGTTTGCACACTTTCTATAGCAGTTTGAATACAGTATTTTGGAATGTTTGTACCTTTTTTTGTTCTCCCTAGTTTTTATTTAACATCTCTTCAACATTCGTGTCTGGCTAGAACTCACTTGGTTCATGCCTCTATAATCTTAGAACTGGGGTTGCTGAAGCAAGAGGATTACAAATTTGGGGGCAATTGCATAGTCATAAGTCAAAAATCACTCATCACAGTTGAAGTTCTGACAAGTTTGTAAAGTTAACTGGGTATAGTTCATGCTCACCAAATGTGAGAGTTCAGTAAATAGAGCATAGTATTTAACCAATTGTTTTATTTATAAATTAGAATGTGGGTGTGATAGTACGTGCTGGCTCTCTCAGCTGCTTAGGATGAAGCAAGATAACTGCAAATTCAAGGACAGCCTAGACTACATAGTGAAACCGCTATCTCCAAAAATAAAAAGTAATGCTTTATTACTATGTAATGGCATAGTGATAGGAATTCATAAGAAGGTGAAATAAAAAATGTGTGCAATGGTTATTGTCTTTGGGTGGTGTTAATCTGACCTTAAGGTGAAGTTTTTTGTTTGTTTTATTTTTTACTTTTAAAAGTAAGTACTAGGTTGACTAGGACACACTTGTTATCTCAGCACTCAGGAGGCAGAGGCAAGATCCCTGAGTTCCAAGTCTAGAACTAGCTTCAGGACCAGGACTACATAGAGAAACCTGTCTCAAATAAACAAAGGAAAGTAACTTGTGGTCTGGAGAAGTGACTCAGCTGTTAACACACTGGCTCCTCCTCCAGAGGAACTGCATGTGATTCCTAGTACCCATATGTCTGTCTCCATGTGCATGCCTTGTACACTCAGACATTAGAAGGGGTAAATCCCCTGGAACTGGAGTTATAGAAAGTTGTGAGCTCGTATTTAGGTACTGGGAACAGAATCCATGTCTATTGCAAGAATATCATGTACTCTTTATTGCTAAGCCATTATCTTCAGCTCTTTTTTTTTATATTTTTGCTTTGCTGTGTGTGTCTGTGCCTCTGTCTGAGAGAGAAAGGGAGACAGAGAGGTATGTGTGTGTACATGTGTGTGTGGGTGCACATGCATGCCCTGTATGTCAGGTATCTATATCACTTTGCTTCATTCTCTTGAGGCAGGGTATCTCACTGAACCTGAAGCTTGCTCTTTCAGTTAGTCTGACTTGTCAAATTTCAGGGGTCTACCTGACTCCACACTCCAGTTCTGGGGTTTTAGGCATACCTGGCCATGCATAGCTTATACTTGAGTGCTGGGGATTTAAACTCAGGTCCTTATGCTTATACAGCATGTGTTCTTGCACCATCTCCCCATCCCTGTTTTACTTAGTTTTTATTTAGCAAAATGGGTCCATAAAACATATTTTGCAACTCGTTCCTGAATTCGAGCCTGTCCTCTAATTCACGGAGATCTGCCTGCCTCTACCTCACAAGTGCTCGGATTACAGTGCCACTGTCCAGCATTTTGTTTTTTTAAAAAAAGCAGAAAGGATCATGTGAGTTGGTGACCAGCCTGGTTTACATATCTAGCTTAAGCCTGCTAGGACTCTAGGAACAAACTCAGGTGCTGCTTGCATAGCACGTGCTTTATAAACAGTCATTGAAGTCCACTAAATTTCATGCATGAAAACATAAAAATTGTATATTAATGGAGTATCATGTAATGCTTTGGTAGAAAGGTTATGTTGCATGCACCAAGTATTTGGAGAATATTTTTATCTGGCCAAATCTAAGTCTTTTAATATCTTTCCATTTACCTAGGTCTTCTGTAATTTTTACCTTAAGTTACAGCTTGTAGTTTGATTTAAGTCTTCCCTAGTTTTGTTTTCCTGTTTGTTTTTTTTTTTTTTAACAGTTTTCATTTTTAGTTGTATGTGTATATATTTATCTAAGGATGGCTGTGCTTCTGAGTTTAATGCCCATTGAGGCCAGAAGATAGCATTAGAGAGTACTGGAGCTTTCGTTATAGGGGGTTGTAAACACACATTACCCTCCCTTTTGCTCCCTACCCCCAGTGGAGGGAACAGAGCTGGGTACCAAACCAAACTCTGTCTTTTTCAAGAACAGCATATGCTCTTTAACTGCTGAGCCGTTCTCTAGTTCAAGTATTTCATTCTTTATGACATTATATTTTTAAGATTTATTTTATGTATATGAGTGCTGCTCTGTCTGAATGGATGAGAGGTAATAAGATTATTACCTTATGGTATTATCACCTTATGGTAATAAGAGAGCATCTAGCCGGGCGGTGTTGGCACACGCCTTTAATCCCAGCACTCGGGAGGCAGAGGCAGGCGGATCTCTGTGAGTTAGAGACCAGCCTAGTCTACAGAGCTAGTTCCAGGACAGGCACCAAAGCCACAGAGAAACCCTATCTCGAAAAACGAAAAAAAAAAAAAAAGGGCATCTATGGCTGTGAGCCACCATGTGATTGCTGGGAATTGAACTCAGGACCTCTGAAAGAACGGTTGGTGGTCTTAACTGCTGAGCCATCTCTCCAGCCCCTCTTTATGATTTTTGTTAGTTTGTCCAAGACAGGGTTTCTCTGTAACTTTGGAGCCTGTCCTAGAACTAGCTCTTGTAAACCAGGCTGGACTCGAACTCATAAAGATCTATCTGCCTTCCTCTGCTTCCCGAGTGCTGGAATTAAAGTCATGCGCCACCATGACTTTGTTTTTTAATTTCCTGTTTGGATTGTTTGGTGGTATTTCAGAGAAAAGAGGCTGTGTTTATATTCTATTACCTGCTGAGCTTACATGTTAGCTCTAACTACTGGTATGTCATAAGTGCATGTCTGTGTCCTGTCATCTGCAAGTAGGATAATGTTTAACTTAATTTCCTGTGTGGATGGTTTATAGTTTTCTCTGGCATAGTTCTGGTTAGGGCTTTTAGGACAGTGTTGAATAGGAGTGGCAGACACTAGCATTCTTATTTCCTTCCTGCCCAGAGTGAAGACACCTGTAAAGCCATGCATTTTACATGTTTTAATGTAAAGATTAACGTATTCTACATCTTAGTAACAGTTGGCTTTGTTAGCTAAAGTAGTCCTTCTATATTTTAAACTTGGGAAAATGACTTTGTTGAAGAAAAATAGGGACTAGGGTATGAGGTCAATAGTCAGTGTGCTTTTCTTCCATCTTGCATGTACAAGGCATGGATTCAGTCCCTAACACTGTGAGAGAAAAAAAAAATCTAATATCTAAAAACAAAACTATCAGGCAAGTAAAGTCATAAGCTGTCTCATACTCAAATTCATATTGAAGTGATGGATATTTGATATTGACTTGGATAAATATAAATAATTTTCTGTAGTTTTTAAATGGTCAGTGATACAAGAAGTTGTAATAGATGTGAGAAATACCTTAAAAATACTGAATGCTCAGGCTATAGAGATGACTCAGTAAATCTTCATGCTGTTTCAGAGGGTGTGACTTCTGTTCCCAGCACTTAGTTCACAACCACCTACGACTCCATCTCTAGGGAAAGCAATATCTCCTTTTGGCTTGTATGGACACTTGCACTCACATGTGCACGTACACACACAAACATATAAAAATAAAATAAATCATTACAAAAATTAAAACTAAATATACCTTGTATTGTTCTATAATCCTTTATTATATTTTCTGTCTTAATTGATTTATATTTTAGCTACACCCTGAGTACAGGTTTGTTTTGCTTTGGCTTGTTTTTTGGTTTTTCAAGACTGGATTTCTCTGTGTAACAGCCCTGGCTGTCCCAGAACTCGCTCTTTAAACTAGGCTGGCCTCAAACTCACAGAGATCTGCCTGCCTCTGCCTCCCAGGTGCTCGGATTAAGGGCATGCACCACCTGGCCAGAGTATTGTTATGACTGTGTTATCCAAGCATTTATTTTTTATTCTGTGATATTCTTAATAGATGATCCTTTCGGGTTGGGTTTACTGGCATACACCTTAAATCCCAGCCCTGGGAGGCAGAAAGAGCTCTGTGAGTTCTCAAGTGAATAATAGGGTAGCCAAGGCTATTAGAGAGACCCTGTCCCCCATCAGTCCACTTACCACCCCCCAAAAAAATCTTTCAAAGTACGGGTCAGAATGTTGGAAAGTCCCAAGTAGTTTTTGGTGTTGTTTTGTTTTTTTTTTTTTTTTAAAGATTTATTCATTTGTATTTTATGTATATGAGGGTTTTTTATTTGTTTTTTGCTTACATGTATCCCATGTGCATGAAGTACGTCCATGAAGGACAGACAGGAGTTTTGGGTCCCCTGGAACTGGAGTTATAGCTGTTAGCCACTATGTGGGTACTAGGTTCTCTGCAAGAGAAGCCAACCATTTATCTCTCTTTCTTTCTTTCTCTCTCTCTCTCTCTCTCTCTCTCTCTCTCTCTCTCTCTCTCTCTCTGGTTTTTGGAGACAGGGTTTCTCTGTAGCTTTGGAACCTGTCCTGGAACACACTCTGTAGACCAGGCTGGTCTTGAACTCACAGAAATCTGCCTGCCTCTGCCTCTCAAGTGCTGGGATTTAAAGGCGTGCGCCACCACCTCCTGGCTGAGAAGCCAACCATCTCTCTAGCACACCCCCATAAGTTTTTTTTTTTTAAATGTGTGTGGGTATTTTGTCTACATAGATGTCTATGCACCATGTGTATGTGTGGTACCCAGGGAAGACAAAAGAAGGTGTCCAGTTCCCTGGAACAGATAGTTGTGAGTTACCATGTGGGTGCTAAAAGTTGAAGTTCGGTTCTCTGGAAGAGCAGCTCTCCAGTGTGCACCAGCCCCTTCCCCCACCCCAGTAAGGTCTTAAATTTGAGCTTGTATTGTTTCCAGAGAAAGTTTGTTTAAGTAGAATGGCAGACAGAGCTCTGTGAGGACATTTGCAAGCATAGTGCATGCCAGGAGAGGAGAGCTGGTCAGTTTCATCAAGAGTAAAGGCTTCTTATTTGGGAAGTTTACTTATTTATGTGTATTTATTTTGTGTGTGTGTGTGCGTGCGTGCACCTGAGTATGTCTCTGTGTTTGTGCATGACCCCACAGAGGTCAGAAGAAGACATTGGATCCCTTGGAACTGTAGTTACAGATGATTGTGAACTGCGAGTGGGTTCTGGGAACAGAATCTGGGTCCGCTGCAGAGCAGTAAGTGCTCTTATCTGCTGCTCCAGGTTCTTGTTTTTAGTATTTATTCTGTACCACCCACACTTTTATACAGAACTTTCTTTTGCAAATTCAATGCCAAGGACAATGACCAGTTTCCATGACAGAGCCTTGGACTTGAATCCTGGTATTTTAACCTACAGTAAAATGCTTAGAAGCTGTGTGGGATAGACAGCATTACAAAGGCAGACATTAAGGGAAACCATTTATGATATTTTCTAATCTTGAGCTTTCTTTATACCAGTATGTGTTAATTCTTTTATCTTTTAGTACCTGTTTGAAAATGGTAGAATAGATAACATTTTTACGGAGCCCTATTCCAGATTTATGATTGAACTTACCAAACTCTTGAAAATATGGGAGCCTACAATACTTCCTAATGGTAAGGGAATTGTTTTTAATTATTTTTATGGTATACTTTTATAAATTGTTTTTAAAATATTTTCATATATTGCAATATAATCTGTCTTGAGGTTTTAGGTTGTTTTTGATTAATCTATTGTGGAACATTTTAGTAAAATACACTGTGAACAGTTACTGTAAAGTAAGAAACAGTATACATAGAGATACTAACATCTGAAAAAAATTGACATTGTTATACTTATGTTTCTAGAATGGTTTTGTCTTGTAGCGTCAATAACCTAGTTGCTATTGATTTACCCATGCACAGTTGATCTTTGTCAGCGTGTACTGAACGTCTGTGTTTGTTCTTATCCATGAACTCTTTAACCTGGTGTCATGAGAGAAGCCTGTGGCTCACTCAGGCTCTCAGGCTCTGACTGGGTGAGTTAGTGCAACAACCAGTGTGTGCTTTCTGTTGAGCTCTGGAGCACCTCTGGATCATTCTGAGCTACATGATGAACTTAATAGAGAGGAGACTCACAGCAGAGATTTGGAAGTAGTAAAGTCACGTTCAGGGATGATCTCCCAAGAATAGAATATGGAAGCAGCAGTAAAGAGAGTTCAGGAAAGAGCATTGCGTTAGAGCTGAATTTAAGGGACATGGAGAGCCAGGTACAAGGATTAGTACAATTTCTTAAGACCTTGCTTCTCATACATACAGATTCCAGTCGGTCCCAAGGAACATGGCTGTTAATGCAAAGTTAAGAATGAGAGGGAAGCCAGGTAGTGGTGGCGCACGCCTTTAATCCCAGCACTCAGGAGGCAGAGGCAGGTGGATCTCTGTGAGTTCTAGGCCAGCCTGGGCTACAAGAGCAAGACAGGCTCCAAAGCTACAGAAAAACCCTGTCTCGAAAAACCACAAAAGAGAGAGAGAAAGAGAGAGAGAAAGACCACTTGTTCCTTCCTCCCTAGTAACTAAACACATGGAACTGGCAAATGGTAAGCTTGATGGTCTGGGCAAGAGCTGGTTAACTTCCCATGGATCAGATCTGGCCTGTGTCCTGGTTCTGTTGTCTGAGCTAAAAGTGTTTTTGGGGTTTTCAATGATTATAAACTTTAAAGAAAATATTTTGTGATAGGGAATTTGAATGAAATTGGAATATGTCTGTAAATAAAACTGTCTCTGGCTCTTTCTGCAACAAAAAGTTGTTCCCAGCAGGTGGCCTTCTCAGGAATGGTAACCACTGTTCACAGGGCAGTGCTTGAGTCTGTCTGGTTGGAGTCCTCTGCCCTGTTCTTCCTGGTGCCGCTTCTCTTGCCTGTATAAGGAGTCGTGGGAGAGAGCACTGATCCTTCTGTGGAATTTGAGAGGTCACATACTTTTGTTCTTCCCATCCTGTCTAGGTTACATGTTCTCTCGCATTGAAGAAGAGCATTTGTGGGAATGCAAACAGCTGGGCGCTTATTCGCCAATTGTCCTGTTAAACACCCTCCTTTTTTTCAATACCAAATATTTCCAACTAAAGAATGTTACTGAGCACTTGAAGCTTTCTTTTGCCCATGTGATGAGACGGACCAGGACTCTGAAGTACAGCACCAAGATGACATACCTGAGATTCTTCCCACCTTTACAGAAGCAAGAGTCAGAGCCAGGTGTGTTGCTGGAGATGAGAGTTCTGTTTGAAATGCTAAGATAGTTCATTCTAGTTATGGAGGGCTGAAACTTGCTTATAACACTTGAATATTTTTCTCGGTTTTCAAGTAGGTTATAAGCTTTCAAAATGAGAGGACTCTGCCTCGGTGTGTTTTTATTGTCTTTACGTTAGAAATTTGATGTAACCAAGAGTAAAGCCCCTGATTTAATTGGGTAAATCCCAAGTAACCTACATATAATATAATACTTAGAAGAGGTCACTGATTTACAGGTACACCATTCAGCAATCACTAGTCAAAGGAAACTTGCTTAACATTTAATTTGTTTGGATTTTGTTTTTGACTAGAACACCCTGTTTTAATTAGCATCTTTTAGTCAGTTCTAAAATTCTAAAGGAACTTAGAAGCAGGCCTAAAGTAGACTGCTTTTACCTATGGTAGACTTGGGTGAGCAGTGACATTTTCAGTAAGTAGATTATGATCATCTGTTTCAAAAACAGACAGAGTGACTCTTTGTCTTTAATGTCTGCAAAATAATGCTGTTATTCTAGAACTAGAAATCGAACTTTCTGTGTTTGGTTTTAGTCTTTTTGAGCCTTATCTTACTATGTAAGAGCTCAGGCTATCCTCTTTAATCAGCCATCTTGAATGCTGGCATTACAGCTAGAAGCCATCATGCTCGTGCATCACATATATACACAAAGAAATTTCTTAATTTTTTTCAATATCAAGTTCTTGAAGTTGTGTTACTACTTTTAAGAATAAAATACATACTTGAAATGTGAAAACTTAAAATCTATGAATAGTAGATGTACCCTATCCATATTAGCTTGTTTTCAATTGTCCTTTAACTTTAAAAAAATATTAAGATCATCTTGGCTTTTCACCTGGAGTCTGTCTCTGGCTGTAGCTTGATGCTTAAGTGATCCACTTTGTATCCCAGGCTAGCCTAGAACTCAGTTGTATATCCCAAGGTGGCCTCTGTCCTGAAGCAGTACAATTTTCTCAGCTTCCTGGGGGCTGGGATTGTAGACCTCTTTTTCCTCCTGAAGGTCTGTCTGCTTTGTATTCGTAGGTGATATTAGCTGGATGAATGAGAGGCAGTCAGTTAATATTGCCACTTTTGATTGGGTGCTTAACAGTGTTCATATTAGCCAGGCGATGGTGGTGCACGGCTTTAATCCCAGCACTCGGGAGGCAGAGGCAGGCGGATCTCCGTTAGTTCGAGGCCACCCTGGTCTACAAGAGCTAGTTCCAGGACAGACTCCAACGCTACAGAGAAACCCTGTCTTGAAAAACCAAAAAAAAAGTTGCGTTCAACTTGTTTTTTAAGTTACTTGCAAGGCATTTTTTTTGTTGGAAACTGGAGTGAATTTGCTTTAAAGCAATAGTGGAGGTAGCTGGAGAGAAAGAACACTAAACTATTTGTCAAGAATGACTATAAAAATGGACTGGGGAAGGCTTTGAGGGATGATGACTCACTGGTAGAGCACTGGATGCTATAGTCAGACTTTCCTTTGGGCTGCCAAATCACAAGTAGTGACACAGAGACTGTAGCTTCGACTTGTCCCTAACTAATTCTTACAACAAATAAACCCTTATTTTTTAATCTGTGTTCCTTCATGTGGCTCAGTTACCTTTGCTCTATATTGCCCATCCTGTTTCCTCCAAGTCTGGATAGCGACTCTGCCTTTCTTACTCTCCCAGTCCTCTCTATCCCCAAAGATCCACCTAACCGCTTCCTGCCTAGCTATTGGCCATTTAGCTCTTTATTAAACCAATCACAGTGACACATCTTCACATAGTGTACAGGAATATTCTTCAACATTTCCCCCTTTTTGTCTAAATAAAAAGGAAAGGTTTTAACTCTAACATAATAACACTATAAACAGTAAGAAAAATTATTAGGTAAGAATTACATTTACAGTATCTATTTCATTTGTATTTGGTATGTGTATTCAGAGAAAGTACTGTTATTAACATGTCTTGGTGAGTCCAAAGTTTTGTACCTAATTTACCTTCTATCATAACTAAGGAAAACTATAACTATCATGTCTTCAACTCCATCAAAGATGCCAGAAGGATATAATATTACCTGAGTAGAGCAACAAACTTCTAAAACCATAGAAACAACAGAAACATTTGGCTGCCTGGACAGTCACCCCAAAGTTACTGTGTAATGTTGGAGCATTCATGTTTGGCCTACAGGCTTAAAATATCTGACAGACTTTTCTGTGAAGCAGGAATTTTGAAGGACTGGCCTACTTTGTCTTGGCAAAGTTTGGCAGTTGCCTTATTTTGTGTCCTGCTTCTCCAATTTGGACAGTATACTGTCAGCAGTTGAGGCAAGGGTAGTTTCTTACCCAAATGACTAGCTTTTGCCATAAAGAAATCAAACTCCATATGGAGGTTCTTCAATGTCCAGCATCTTTTTTTTTTCTTAATTGTTACTGCCAGAAACAGACATGTCTCCCTTTCATGTAAAGCTTCAGGTTATTAAAACATTTTAAATGTCATGTTCTGTAGGTCTTTGCAAACATACTTAATATGACTACAAGTTTAATTGTTATAAATGACTACTAACCTGCATTTTTTTATTATTCTAAATAGTTTGTAGTAATAACTTTCAGGAACTAGAAATTTACATTACGTAGCTAAATGAGCTACACAAATATAATGCCTTAAACGAGTAGAAACGTGTATAGTATGTAGCAACAAAAATAACCTTAAATTTATATTAATATACAAAATTCCATAGCAGTGTAAAATATTTGAGACTAGTGATTGTTCAAAAGTAGAGCCAATTATCTACCCTTTTATCTCATCATTTCTGGACTATATCCCCTTTTTCCTTTTAGAAAGAGATCCTTGAATTTTTGTATAGCTTTCTGACCATAACCAGTAACAGTATGTAACCAACCCCAGCTAAATGATGACAAACATCCGTAACCCATTGAGCGACCAAAAACCACTTATCCCACCTCTTGGGATTGTGGGTGTCATGGTTTTTGTTGTCATTGTTTGGTTTTATTTGTTGATTTTTTGCTATTTTTGTTTATTTTTACCTTTTTGTAGCTGTTTCTTGCTGCTCTTCCTTCCTTCCTTCCTTCCTTCCTTCCTTCCTTCCTTCCTTCCTTCCTTCCTTCCTTCCTTTATGGGTTTTACACTGCTTCCTGCTGTCTGTGGGCAGTAACATCTTTAGGAAACTTGAGAAAATTGAGATAATTGTCAAGTCCTCAGATAACTAGCCATAACATCTGTTGTCCTGTCTGTGCAATTGAAAAATGCAAGGCTTTCTGTAGTCCTGGCTAGAATAGTCTGAAGCTGGACCATCTCAGCTATCAGAGGGAGCTGTTCTGAATGCAGAACTCTGTGGAAACTGCAACAGAGACACTCTGAGAGGCTGGATCACCTGGGCCACCTGTTTTCATTGGTGTCTGGTTCTCTTGTTCTGGAAACAAACCTTCAAAGGTAATATGCACATCTGCAATAACACAAGTATGAACTGTGTGTTGTACACAAGCTAGCTAAGATGATTTTTTTATTTGTTTTATGTCTAAACAGATAAAATACGCATCTCCTGTCTTGTAGTTTTTAAGGTTCATTTCTTTGTTTGTAGCCCGGATTTTCAGGGGTCTTCCCTGATGAAGCCTGATCTTGACCTTGAAGGAATCCACAGCTTTTTGTTTTCTGTAGAAACAAAAGAATAACCTCTTCCCCAAAGCAATACGTTTTCTGACTTCCTTTTTTTTTTTTTTGGTTTTTCGAGCTAGGGTTTCTCTGTAGCTTTGGCGCCTGTCCTGGAACTAGCTCTTGTAGACCAGGCTGGCCTCGAACTCACAAAGATCCACCTGGCTCTGCTTCCCGAGTGGTGGGATTAAAGGCGTGTGCCACCACCACCTGGCCTGACTTCCATTTTAAAGTGGCAGTGATTTATGCCTTTAATTCCAGCACTTGAGAGGCAAAGGTAAGTGGATCTGTTAGTTAGAAGCCAGTCTGTTCTACAGAGATAGTTCCAGGATATCCAGGGCTACATAGAGAAACCCTGTCTCGAAAAACAAAATAACAAAGCAAAACAAAAAATTAAGGTACTCTTAAACTTTCTAGGCTGGTCTAACCCAGCAGTCTCTGTTAGAATCCCATGTTCTCAGCAGCTGTTGTTTACTCATCAGCAATCAAACAATTCATAAGACACCATTTAGGATCCATACTCTACTTTGTATCTTTATGTGGCTTGTCCTTTTTATATTATCTTATTCTCTCTTTAAAGACTATCTTACTATTTATAAACTATTTTTCTATGCCTATACCCATTTTCTTTTCTTTTTTAAACCTATGCACGTTTTTTAAAGCACACTATAACCTATTTAGTGTTGTTTTTTTTTTTTTTTTCCCCTTCTGGATCTGTCTTTACTGAATACCTGCAGAATTCTTTTTTTCTGCCTGAGACAAATCTTAAATTGCCATGTTAGCTTCTACAAGACTCAGCTTACCACATGGTGTTGGCTTGGTATGCCAAACACTTGACCGCCTGAGCGCCTGCAGGACTAGAAAGCCACAACTGGCTCCTTGTCCAGAACTTTTCTTAGCTTTCTCAGGTTCTTTATGTTTGGATATTTGAGTACCCATGTTGGATGCCATATGTAGTCAGACATTTACTTTGGGCTGCAACTTACAAAAGATGACACAGAGACATATTATTAATTGTGAAAGCTTGGCCTTAGGTTAGGCTTGTTCCTAACTAATTCTTCTAACAAATTTACCATTACTTTTTAATATGCATTCTTTTAGGTGGCTCAGTTACCTTTACTCTATAATGCCCATCCTGCTTCCTTTGTGTCTAGTTGACAACTTTGCCTTTCTTACTCTTTGAGTCCTCTCTGTCCCTAGAAGTCCTGCCTAGCTAATAGCCCTGCAGCTCTATATTAAACCAGTCATAGTAACACATCTTCACCAACTGTAAAGGAATACTCTGCAACAGGACACCCTTCCAGAGGACCTCTATTCCCAACATCTACATGGCAGCTTACAGATGTTTGTAACTCTGCTTCCAGGAGGTCTGTTGCCTTCTTCTGGCTTGTGTGCACACTGCATGAAGGTCGTACACAGATATATATGCAAGCAAAACACCCACACATACAAAATAAAAACAAATCTTCAAAAAATGGCTTGGAGGCTGGGTATAGTGGTAAACACCTTTAATCCCAGCACTCAGAGGCAGACTAGGTGGATCTCTGAGTTCGGGGCCCCTATGGTCTACAGAGTAAGTTTCCAGGACAGCCAGGGCTTCACAGAGAAACTGTGTCTTAAGAACCATCCCACAAAGAAAAAGAAAAATATGTTGGGGATATGGCTCAGCGTCTAAAGTGCCTAATGTGCATGAGAACCTGAGTGAAGATTCTCCAGCTTCTTGTAAAACCAGAAATGGCCATGCATATTTGTCACCCCAGTACTGTGGGGACAGAGACAGGTGCATCTCAGAAGCTCCCAGGCCAGCCAGTGTAGCATATGACTGAGCTGCAAGTCAGTGAGAAACCTGTCTCAAAAAAAGAAAGTGGAGGTTCAGCAAGATGTCTCAGCAAGGGAAAGTGGTTGTTGCTTAACCCCGATTACCTAATTTGATCCCCTTGCCCCTGGAAGGTAGAAGAAGAGAATCAGTTCTCTATAGTTGTCTCCCAACCTTCACATATGTATACAGTGCTGTACACTCACACAAACACATGAGCCACTCTGGCTCTTGAGTCCACCTAGTACAACTCTGTTTAGATTGAATGGATAGATAAGAAGAAGCAGCCTCCCTCCTATGCCTGCACCTTGTATTGTCTGAGAGCCCAGCCCCTATAGAGGCCAGTCCTATTAGATGATCAACTCTGCTGAGACTTTCTTTTCCTAAGATGTTGTTTCTTAGGCCACACAAGGAGTAGGAACTTGAGCAAGAACTGAGTCAGTGCTAGTGTCCCAGAGGAGAAACAAGTCCAAATAGAAAGAGGACAACTCTTCCTAATAATACTGGAGAAGAAACATATATGAAACCCTGAACCATGTACCTAATCCAGTCTGCTAACAAAGCAAGCTCCAAAGGAAGATATACCACCAACACTGTCCCTTTTGCCACTCCACTCTTCTTTGTTGACGGGGATGGGGAACATATGTGTTATAGTATAAGCATAGTTTAGGGTATAAACTAAACACTTTGAATGACACCTAGCACATTAGTGAGTGTTGTTGAATAATTGAAAAAGGGCAGGAGTGACAGGATCTCTGGCCATGCAGCAAAGATCACTAGGTCTGTTGGCACGTCTAATATACAAACATTTGATTTTTTTTTTCTCAAGATAAACTAACAATTGGCAAGAGGAAACGAAATGAAGATGATGAGGCTCCAGTGGGTGTGGAGATGGCAGAGAATACTGACAACCCACTGAGATGTCCTGTTCGACTTTATGAATTTTACCTGTCAAAATGGTAAGGGCTCTTTCTGTGCTCTGAGTACAGTGCACTCAACACCCAGCACAAGTCCTTGGAATCCAGAAGCATAGTTTGCCTGTGGTACTGGGTCTGCCTCTGATTTCTATTTTCTCCATCCTTTTATCTGCCTGGATTTGGAGCTAAAAAGAGCAAGCCCTCGTCTCACAAAGTTTTTCTCCCAAAATGTCTTCCAAAACAAAGTTTATGTCTCATTTGATCTTTTGCAGTGTTGTAGATTCTAATCTATAGTGATTTATTTTTTGTATAGAAAACAAGATCTGAGGTTGGTTTTTGTTAAACCTATAAGGGGGAGGCTTTACAGATACTCAGTTTTATATTTTAAAGAGCTGGAGTCTTACCAGGCCTATCACCATGCAAGGCATGCTCTCCCACTTAGCCATACAGTCTTAGTCCAGGCTTGAAAGTTTTCAGTGAATCTCTGATATAATGTGTGACTCATACTAAAAGTCCTTTTTCTGATCAAAGAAATAATGACATTAGGTGACCCCAGGATTCATCTTTCTTGAATTGACATACTTTACTCCTACCAGCATTTGAAATGAAGGACCTGATTTATGTTTCATTTTTGGCTTTTTGTTTTGTTTTGTTTGTTTTTTCAAGACAGGGTTTCTCTGTGCAACAGTTCTAGCTGTCCTGGAACTCATTCTGTAGACCAGGCTGGCCTCGAACTCACAGAGGTTCCCCTTCCTCTACCTCCAAAGTGCTGGGATTAAAGGCATGTGCCACCACTTTTTTTTTTTTTTTTTTTTTTTTTTTTTTTTTTTTTTTTTTAAGGCAGGGTCTCATGTATCTCAAGCTGGCCTCAGACTTTGAATTTGTAATCCTTATTCGTCCACCTTCAGGTACTGGGACTAGAAGTGTCTGCCATCACATCCAGCTGTGCTTTCTCTCTATTAAAGTCTTCCACTTTGGATTCAGTTATAGGTTACTCTTGGAAGGAGAATGCCTGTGTCCTTATCTACTCCTGTGGAGAAGTTCACAACCATTATATAAGAAAGAATGGCTGGGCAGTGGTGGTGCACGCCTTTAATCCCAGCACTCAGGAGGTAGAGGCAGGTGGATCTTTGTGAGTTCGAGGCCAACCTGGTCTACAAGAGCTAGTTCCAGGACAGGCTCCAAAGCTATAGAGAAACCCTGTCACGAAAAACCAAAAAAAAAAAAAAAAAAAAAGAAAGAATGATGTGTGTTTCCTGTGTTCTGATCTCAGCTTCCCTTCTTCTCTTTTGTTTTGTTCATTTCCTCCTGTGGATAGTTCTGAAAGTGTGAAGCAGAGGAATGATGTGTTCTACCTTCAGCCCGAGCGCTCCTGTGTTCCTAATAGCCCCATGTGGTACTCCACATTCCCGATAGACCCTGGAACCCTGGACACTATGTTGACGCGCATTCTCATGGTGAGGGAGGTCCATGAAGAACTTGCCAAAGCCAGATCTGAAGATTCTGATGTTGAATTATCAGATTAAGATGGAGTAAAGTTCCTGTTTTCATGCTCTTTGGTGTGCACCAAGCTGTGAATGCACTCAGCTGTCGGGAAGATGTATAACCCATGTCCTCTTGACACGCTTGTGAGGTGTGAAGAACAGGCAGCTCCTGAGCCACAGTGTGGCTACAAGTGAAACCGAAGGGAGGATGTGAATGATTGGCAGGGAGAGAGTTCGTAGACATCTTCGAATGACTAACCAGTTTCTGAGTGGTGCGTAATCTTATTTTGTTTGGGAATAAGAAATTATGGAATATTTTTAAGGAAAACTGTTGTATAAAATTCTACTATAGTAACCTTAGTTAGAAAGGGGTAGCTTTGAAGTGAGACCCTGGCTGCAGTAGGCTGTTTGAGCAAGTTATCCATGAAAGTCAGGAGAGAAATCAGTACAGAGCTGAGACTGACATCAGATAAGGACACTGGGACTCAGCCTTGAAGATCCAATAAAAATACTCATGTTTTTGTAAAAAAGACAGTGGTCTTGATTGATTTACACTGCCAACCCACTTATGTGAAGGATAGAAGCCTTTGGTACTTTGACTGAAGGCCCCTCACATCGGGGAAACGCCCTCCACTGCTGTTAGTGTGCCCCTTTTCATTTTGGTCTTACCTTCTCAGATGTGGGTGATTGAAGGTAAAAGGATAATAGTCCACAAGCTGATTATGTACACAGAAAATCTGTGGAGCCCATTAGACCCCGTGTCTTGAACTGTTTATAGAAAGCCCACTAACAGCCTCCTTCTGGGTTCACACCGTTATTGCTGCTGTCTCATAGCCTCAGCTCTGCTGCACAGAAGTGGAGGCTCTCCTTTTCTTCCCAGTTTTCCCCCAATGGCAGCTTTTTTTCCATTGTTTTACTTTCCTGTTTCCAAGTGACTCTTCTTGTCCTTTGCACCAGCTTCTGGAGGCCCTTGTCATTTCAAATGGAATAATCTGTCTCCACAATTCTGACAAAAGTGGGAGATCCCACAAAGACACAGTATTATGTAGCTATCTGAATTATGGTAGGGAAGGTCGTAGTAAACATTTGGAAGTTGACCTTGTTGCCCTAAGGACTTGAAAGTTAGGGATGCTGGAGTTAGAGTACAAGTGCATATCCATAAGCAGCATTATTCCAGGTTCTAGCTGTCTTAGCTCTGTGAGGATTGCAGGGCATAGGTGTGTGTGACATTATCAGACTCCATTCTCAGTTTCTTCCCTACAAAATTTTGAATCAAGCTTTTAATAATGTTGGCTAATTACTGAGCTTCTTTAGTTGAAGTTAATTTGAGCTATCAGTGGAACTGAGAAGTCCTAAGCTTCTTCTGAAGTGAAAGACTTCAGTGTGGTCCCATATATTAGGTGGGGGTAGCAAGTTTTGTTTGTTTGGTTTTTTTTTTAAACAAATAAGTCATTTAAATTAACAGAATTTTAAATGGGCCTTTTGACATTGTGTACTTGGTGGTTCTGTCCTCTGCCTGTAATGAATCTCTTTTTTGTCACTAAGAACTGTGTGAAAGAAGTAAATCTGCCCCAGTCTGTATGGCTAATTCCATCTGTGTGTGTCATTTTTGATGGGAAGCTGCTTCCTCCCAGACCTTGTTTGATTGGAGGAAAGCAGGTTCGTCTGTCTGATAAGTCGCCAATAACCATCCAACACCAGGTGTCCAGTCCCACTGTACCAGTTTTGATTTGTGTAAACACTAACATTTCCCATCTATAGTTGTATGTAAAACAAATATTGTTAGTAGATAAATTGTTACGAAATACCAGAGAGGAAAAAAAATGTATTTTAAGAGAACAACCACTACCCAGATAAATGACTGTATCAGGGCTTCAGCTGCATGTTAGTGCAGGGGCTTCAGACCCCTAAACTAATTTCAAACTGGTTGATCATCAATCATTCCTCATAAATGTAGCTGTTTGTTGCATCAGATTACTTTTTATTTTGTTAAAATTATGTAAAAATCACACTCCCCCACCCCCAGGAAGTTGAGAAAAAACCACCAACAAACAGAACCTGAACTTGTCCTGTCCTGCTGTTCCTTGGTCTTTAACTGTCTTTGGATTTTCCCTTTGCAGGAACCACAGAACTATTCCCATAGAATAAAATAGTATATTTGTATTTGATGGGTGAGTTCTTTTTCTTTGTGACTTTAAAGAATTTTAAATACATATATTTTTATTTGATCCTATTGGTATGATCAAAGAGATGTAAAATTACACACACACACAAAGAGGAAGGCAGTTTTCAGAAAAGTTCCTTGGTTTTTATTTAGCCCAGTTAATGCATTATCTCCTGCAGTCTTCCCATGGCTTGCTTTCTTTCTCTCAAGACTTGTTTCCATTTTAGGACATTTTTAACTGTATTAAAAGCCCCAACAGCTAGAAATACCAAGTGACATGTATGCCTCCTTTTGGGCAGACCTCTTCAAGACTGGTGGAACACACCTTTAATTTCAGCTCTTAGGAGGCAGAGGCACGAGGATCCCTGAGTTAGAGGCCAGCCTGGTCTACAGAGCGAGTTCCAGGACAGCCATGATGGCTACACAGAGAAACCCTATCTCAGGAAACTAAAAGAGAGAAGGGGGCTGAGGGTAAGTGTCTGACATTGGCTTATTCTCATATGTGAATGAGAATCTCATTGGGGATGTGGGAATAAAGTGTGCTTTTTCTAGGTCTCTGGAAGTGTCTTGGTATTTCACCAAATTCTAGAGTCCATTTGTGTATGCCCCATGACATTCCTAAGTTTATAAAATTCCTTTCTCCCAACTGGAACGTATAAAATAGGTTTCTCAAATGAGTTTCAGTTTTTCCATGTGAATACAAAGGTCCTTTATAGTGGCCATTTGAAAGCTCAGGCAATTGTGAATGAGGTGCCAGTGCTCCCCACCTTCCTCTATACTAGCATTGTCCATTCTGGTACTTCATCACCCACCATTCCTGAGATATTCTTAATTGTGAGGTATTGTAACTTACTGGGAGAGTTGCAGGCTTTGGGATCTTTGTGCTTGCTGTTTCTGTAAAAGTAAATGAAGAAACCTCTGTTTAACTTTCTCTTTGAAGTGAAACAGTACCAACTCTAGTTGTTGGACCTGGCCCATGGTAGACTTTCAAATGTAAAATGGCTTTTAACACCTTCCCCATCTCAATGTGTGCTCACTTGCTACAGTGTGGTGTGAAGGTGGAAGACATCTCTCCTTCCAGATCATGTGGGTTCTAGGAATTGAACGCTGGTGTCAGGCTTGCTGGCAAGCACCTAAGATCTGTTGAGCTGTCTTGTCAGCCCCCCCTTTTTTAAAATCGTGTGTGTGTGTTTGTGTGCATGACACCTGCAATAGCAGTGCATGTGATGGTCCAGTCCCTCCTGTTTTGTGTGTTCTGTGGAGAGCTCAGGTGCTCAGCAAAAGCGCCTTTACCCACAGAGTCATCTCACTGGCCCCAAAGGTAGGTAGGTAGGTATACATGTATGTCTGTGTCTGTGTGCCATGATACATGTCTAGGAGCCAGAGGATAGTTTGGTGTAGTCAGATCTCTCCTTTGCTGTGTGTTCAAGATGAACTCAAGTCATTGGACTGGACCACGAGTACCTTTACCAATTAAGCTATCTCCTTGGCGCCAGATTTTTAAATTTATAATATACACAAATTGCTTGGTTTCAAATACATGTGAGCCCTTACGTTCAACATTGTGGATCCTGCAAAATGTTAATCTGTAGATTATTTCTGCATCTCAGAATGAAGTATTCAGTATGACTTGTGCTGTGGTAAACCAGCAATAGTAAAGTCAGTCTTCAGCCAGCTCAGCTCCCTACTGCCCCACTTGCGCTGCAGTGGGCTATCAGCCTCCCCAGCACTCTTCCCCACATCCCCACTGCCTGCCATCTGCCTTAGAGGCAGTGTCTCAGTACATTGAAGCAAGTGGCAGAGAGGAGGGAAGCGTGAGCCTGAACCCTTGCTTCTGCACACTTGTGTTTACTTTTAAGTACTGCCAGTAGAACTGCTACTGTTACTGCCCATGTTCTACTTGGTCTTAACTACTTCTCTGTGGCTATGGTAAGACACCATGGCCAAGGCAATTTATAGAGGATTTATTGGGCTTAGCTGCTTCAGCGGGTGCAAAGTCCATAACCGTCATTGGTGGAGAGCATGGCAGGCAGCATGATGCTAGTAGCTCATGTCTCACATCTGCTCCACAAGCACAAAGCAGAGACAAACCAAGAATAGTGTGAACTTTTGAAACCTCAAAGCCCACCCCCACGTCTCCTACAAGGCCACACTTCCTAATCCATCCCAAACAGTTCCACCAAATGGGGACCAAAATATTTAAATACATGTCTATGGAAACGTTCTCATTCAAACCTTCACATACATAACTGTGCTATGGGTGACTTTTTGCTTCATTTTATTGAGTAGCAATTTTTATTTTGTTTAAATTTTTGTTATTGTACGTGGGGTGGTGGTGTGGACAGCAGAGGGAGCCCTGAGTGAGTGAAATCCAGAGGGAATGTATATTTTGATATGGTGTGGCCTTTCAGGGTCTCTCAAAGCCAGTAAATATATGGGCCAAGCTTAGAAATACGGGAAACTTTCATCAGGAATCCCAGTATTAATGTTTATGGATGATTATCAGTGTGAGCAAACAGACACTGCAGCTTCTCCCTTTCAGATGTTTACAGCCTGAGACTTCACCTGCAGAGACCTCCTGCTGAGACTAACCCACCCCTGTCCTTGGGCTGTACTTACTAATAAGCATAAATGAAGTTCCAGGTTCAGCAGTAGTGGTTAGATACACACACTGCCCATCACAGCTTCACTGTATGTATCTGTATTGTCTTCATTCCTTCACCACTACCAGCTAGAGTTGCAGGACTAAAACACGTAAGATTGGTGCAGTGGGTACAATGCATGCTGCAGCACATACGGAGGACACTTCATGACAATGGGGATCTCCACCATAATTTCTGGTCCAGAGATTTAGCTTGCACTTTCTTACCTGGCTCTCTTCTTCCTATTTAAAATAACACAGGGGCCAGAGAAAGATGGCTCAGGCTGTCAGGCACATCTCCTGTTCTTGCAGAGGACCTAGGTTCAATGTCTAGCATCTACATAATGGTTCAACCACTCCAATTCCAGTGATCTGATGGCCTCTTCCGGTCTCCAATGCCTCTTATACCCATGGCACTTATTATACTCATGCAGGCTTATACAGTACAGATTAAGGGCTTTTTTTTTTCTGCATAACTGCTTAGAAATAATACAATACATTCTAAGTTTTTTTTTTATTTTCGGTTGTGAGCCTAGCCTTTAAAACTGAGGCCTCTCTCTAGTTCTTCATTATGTTTAAAGAAGGACTTGCTACAGTTAAGCTGGCCTGGAACTCATGACCTCCCTGCTCCTGCTGTTTTAGTCCTGGGATTACATGTATACTCCAGTGCTCCCAGCTTACTGTGCCTCTCAATACTAAACATATTTTTTACTCCTGTTGGTTTAATGTATGTTAGTCTTCTTGTCAAGATTTATACTCTTCAACTCCTTTGGGTTCCAGAAAGCTAATGTTACTGGGCTTGTTATCTTCATAGTATTGGGTATTTCTGAGTACAGTTTTCTCAGTGGTTACACCCTCTATCTAAATGTACTTTTTAACCATTTCTCCAAGAGAAATTCCCCTCCCCTATTCCCTCTTAGGCAGGCCTTCAGGTTGGTATGTAGCTAAGAATGACCTTGAACTTCTGACCCTCTTGCTTTTGAGTCCTTATTCTTGAGAATATTTATTACAATCAGGTTTGTGCGTGTGTATATATAACTCATATTTTCACATATTTCTATGAGTTGTTTCCACTTACTAAGTTTTATTCATATTGATTTATTTTTTAAGGGTGTGCCACCACACCCAGCAAATATATCATGTTTAACATATAGGTATGTGTACGTCTTTTGTCTGTGCACCATGTGTGCCTGGTACCCAGGGAAGTTAGAAAGCAGCACTGGAGCTTCTAGAACTAGATTTAAAGACAGTTTTGAGTCATCATGTGGGTGCTGGAAATCAAACCTGGGTTCTCCAAAAGAACAGTCAGTGCTATGGACTTCTGAAGCCCTCTCTCCAGCCTCTTGCTGCCTTAAATTTCTGGTATGGATAGTGTGTTCACTTGCTGTCAAATTTATGGCATTTGAGTGAGCTGCTATTCCCACAGCTGTCTGGTAGTCTTATTTGGAAAAAGACCAAAGCCCTTGTCAGTACCTTAAGGGGGAAAGGTCATGGCCTTTGGGCATCTCTCGCTGTTGACTACTTTCCCAGACTATTAGGAGATGGACTTTTGGGCAGCAGCAGCTCTGGGAGGAAGGAGTTGTAGACATTACCAGCATACCACCAACCTACTGCTGACAGTAACTGGATGGTTTGACCTCACCTTCAAGGTGTGCTAATTAACCATTGCCATCAGTCTCACAGATTCTCAATATCTGGGGGAAATCTTGCCATCAGTCTCACAGATTCTCAATATCTGGGGGAAATCTTGGTACTTCTGAGTTTTAGTTTGTTGGTAGTAACTTCTCTTTGAAGAAAGGAAGTGATAGTAATTTTATTAATAGAAAACAAGATAGTTTATATGCTCAGTCTTTAAGTTTCTCCTGTAAGTAGAAATTTATCATTATTAATGGAGGTATGGAGGGAGGGAGGATCAGGAGCATAAAGCGAGGCTCTCTCAGTCTTAAGGCAGGCCTGAAATTTACCACAATCCTTCTTTATCCTCACCAGTGCTGAGCCACCATGCCTGGATCTAGTGATAATTGTTGCCTACACTCCTGTTGTTTTTAATAATTGTTCTTCCGCCCCAGTCCTGCTTTGTTTGTTTGTAAAGGGGTGTGTGTATATATATATATACCAGAAGATCCCTTTGAAGTTGGAACCATAGTTAAGCTACCCAGTGTGCATGCTAGGATCCAAACTCCAGTTCTCTGCAAGAGCAGCAAATCCTCGTAATACTGAACCATCTTTTCCAATTCATTTCCTTTTGAAGCAGCCTGATCTCAAAGTCATGGCATCTTTCTTACCTTGGCCCTCTAAATGCTGGAATTATAGGCATGGCACCACTACAACTGGTTCTATTCCTGCTTTCTGATTGGTTGGTTGAAATAATCTCTGTTGGCTGGTTTATAAGTTGCTATAGATTCTTGTCCTGACATTAAAATATAGGTTTTCTCATAATGACATAAAATAGGGGTTTTCTCAAAATATTTACAACATGGAACAACCTGAGTTAAACTCTAAAAGGTATGAGCATTCTCCTAAAGAATGATCTTACATAACCACACTTACCTCTTAGCCAGTACTTGAGAGTCCATACAGAAGGGATTATTCCCCTTCTCCTCTTCACACTCAGCTGTCAGCCTCTTGTGCCTTAGCCCTGCCAGCTGTTCTCAGATGGCACTGCCTAGTGTCACTGTCAATTGTGATACACTGAGATGTGCATCCCAGCCTGTGTGGCAGGGCTGGGATATGTTGTGACAATGGATAAGCCTGTGTGGCAGGGCTGGGATATCCTTTTGGTATTCTTGAAATATTGGGAACTCAAAAAGCAACAATATTGCCCTAAAGTTCTTATTGCGCCCCTCAGCATGGTCATAGGTGGACAGAAGTCATTTTTATGTAACAAAAGGTCAAAGAGCGTCTAGGGCAGCCAGCATTCCTGTGGCACAAGCTCACCTACCATGGCAGGCGGGAGCCCTGGACCACCAGTGTGCAGGATTCAGGATGGTGGCCTCATGGGTCTGCAGCAGTCTCAGGCCCTGCAGGTCATGGATGTAGTATGAAAAGCACAACCAAGTAGTCAGGCACACAATTAAATAGCATGTTTAATTATCTCACAACAGATAGCGGAGCAGTAGAAATTGTAAGTCCTTTGTTTAAAAAGTCACTCTCCCTGAAACTCCTGACACCATGGCTGAGGAACTGGTGACAGGGCCAGAGGGATTAATAGTTTCCAAGGAGCTGAAAGTCTCCAAGTTAGAGCAGCCTTGAGAGCAGCCAGAGAGACCTATAAGGAACAGGTAACACACACTCAAGCACTCACGTGTGCAAAGGACACAGAAAAGACATGGATGGAGGGACAAGGAAGGGACCACAGTGGGGCAGTCACACACATGCACGCGAATGCCACAGAGTTCTAGTCGATCTGTGGCTATCTCCTCTGGGAGAATGAGGGGTGGCCTGAGCCTGGAAGCAGGTCCTGTTCATCCCCAGCAAGCCCCCACATCCCTGATACAGTCAGTACACAAGCCGGCTCTTGAGATGAAGGACCAGGCAGCATCAGTTAGTGGGCAAGGATTTCTCTTGGCCTGGGAAAGGCGGGGCACACTGTCCCAGAGAAGCTAACAAAGACTATGCCAAGGGCTAGGCTGGTGGCACTCAGCTCTGGGCTCAGCTGCACTGTTCTAACAGCAGAGAAGAGGCTAAGGGCTGGCTGTGTCTGCTCTCAGGCATGGGGCAGGAACGTGTGTGCAAAGTGAGGCCCTGAGATGAGGATATTGGGGGGGGGGGCTACCAAATAGGTTCATAGAGGAAACCTTCATTCACAGCTTCATTCAGGGGTTCCTATAAAGTATCTGTGGATTCAAGTACCAGCAGTTCTGAAGAGGGCTGTTGGGATGGAGTGACCAGCACATGCTGGGAGAGCAGCTGCCCTCAGACCCAGGAGGTCAGAAACCGGCCTGGACGTGCTCTGGCTCCTGGCACTGAGGCCCAATTTGATGAGACAGACCAAGGAGTTATAAGATCTCCTCCCGTGGGCTCCTGGTCTTCAAAGGTGTTTGCCCATTCGGCACAGATCCATTCTGACCATGCAGGAGTTTGCCTTTCTCCCGGTCTGGCCATGTGAAGATGGCATCATCGCTGTCCAGCTCCGACTCTGAGTGCATCAAGCTGCTGCTCAGCATGGGGCCTTTCTGTTTGCTGCCTGCCAAGAAAAGCTTAGTGTCAGGAAACACCCTCTGAGGCCTGAGCCATAGCCCATCCTCATCTCTGCCTGGAAAGGAGACAAGGAAGAAGACCAGGCACCCTACAGGAACAACAGGTGGGGGAGAGCCTGGGCTGCCCCAGAAGAGTGCAGAGGGCAAAGCCTGGAGATGACTCTGCTATACCCCTGAGCTTCAGTTGGTGGGACCAAGTGGTAGTCTGTTCTCCTTCAGGTACGCACGTCCCTGGACAGAGAGCTACATAGTGAGACCCTTCTCAACACACACACCCAAAAAGTAAGATTTCAAAACCAGTAGATTCTCATTCAGATACAGTCCCAAGCAGCCATGTTATCAGAACACACCATGTTCTGTTTGTTTGTTTGTTGTTTTGTTTCTTGAGACAGGGTTTCTCTGTGGCTTTGGAGCCTGTCCTGGAACTAGCTCTGCAGACCAGGCCTTGAATTCACAGAGATCCGTCTGCCTCTGCCTCCTGAGTGCTGGGATTAAAGGCGTGCACCACCACGGCCAGGCAAACACCATGTTCTGTAAGAAGCATCTGGGGGGGGGGGTGCTGGAGAGATGGCTCAGTGGTTAAGAGCACTGCCTGCTCTTCCAAAGGTCCTGAGTTCAATTCCCAGCAACTACATGGTAGCTCACAACCCTCCGTAATGAGGTCCGGTGCCCTCTTCTGGCCTGCAGACATACACGCAGACAGAATATTATTATACATAATAAATAAATATTTAAAAAAAAGAAGCATCTGGGACTGGATTGCTCAGCAGTTAAGAGCAGTAGCTGCTACTCCTCCAAAGGGCCTAAGTCTTATTTCCAGCACCCACAACACGTGGCTTCTGTAACTACATCTCCAGGAGATCCCAACACCTCTGGACTCCATGGTACGAGTGGACATACACTTACGCAGATAGCAAAACTAAACATAAAGAATCTTTTAAAAATCCATAAAACTGAAACTCTAAAGGCCACAGCAGTCACCTTTACAGGTTTTCCCTCACTGTAGAGACACAGGGATGAACTATTTGTCAACAGCTTTAGGGTAGATCCCATTCCCAGAGAGATGACTGCAAGTAGGAATAGCCAACAAGGTCACTCCAGCAGTGTTCTACACTGGCACTGCCCAACCACAGGAACTAGCTTTCCACTTGTTAAAAGTGGTGGCTATCAGGTGAATTGTACTTCAGTCAGGCAGTCCACAACCTCACCATCCATCTGTCAAGACATCACTGGCACCCTGAAAAGACTACTGGACAGCCTGACAGCTGTGAGAGCTCCCTGGTCTCCCAAGGCTTCAGACCTGACCACTCCCATCCCACTCAAGGATCACACCCTGCGGTGGACCTCATCCATATCTGTGTGGGCTAAGGCCCACCATTACAGGGGTACAGTCCTGGGGTATGCCTGCAGTCACATCCAGAGCCTCAGGTCACCAGTGCAGCAGAGCCACAAAAAAGCACTGGCACCATGGGCCTCTCCAGTGTGGTGGGGACAGTGGCAATGGAAGGTCCAGGGAAAGGCCCTGCTTTTTCCCGTAAGTGCCGTTCCTTCTCCCACAGCCCCTCCACTGGAGACCTTACAAGAGCACTCACTCCTTGCTAGTACCCACACCCTCCTCTCTTCCCCACAGCAAAGGACAAGGGCCTTTAAGGGGATCCCTCCCTGCTTGTGCAGCCCCATCTCACCCAGCACCTGTCTACCACAGCTCCTGCTCATGTACTTCACCCACTAAAAAATGACAAAGTTGGGGAACAATCAGTGAAAACTATATACACACATCGCTGAAACTCAAGTTTTCTGAGTCTGCACTCAATAGAGATCCATGTGTGTGTCCTCTAAAAGACACAGTGATGAGCAGTATAATATATACCTGTCAGTATATATATATATAGCAGTCAGTAAATATATACCTGTCAGTAGATGACTGGGTGCGAACCTGCTGTAAGGAACGTGGGTGAAAGCGGCCCAGCACGTGGCACCATGTGCCATCTAGTAACCTGGGCACTGACTGGATGGCAGCACAAAGAGAGGGCCAGGGGCTGATTTCTTAGGTGTATTCCCTTGTGACAGCTCCACCTGCTGTATTTCCAATATTCTAGCAAACAGAGAATTGCCACTTTTGTGAGTGGTAAAAAAGTAATTTTGGCCAGGTGGTTATGGCGCATGCTTTGAATCCCAGCACTCAAGATGCAGAGGCAGGCAGATCTGAGTTTGAGGACAGCCTGGTCTACAGAGCAAGCTCCAGGACAAACAGGGCTATACAGAGAAACCTTGTCTCAAAAAAAAAAAATTCATTAATTTCATTTGGTTCAGCCTACAATAATAGAAGGAACAAATAAAAGCAGATCTAAACCTGCTGCTGACAGACTCTCTGGACTCTATCCTGCCCTGTGTAGCACCTCAGCCCTGCTGTGCCTCAGAAGGGGAATCCTGCAGCTAGCTCCCTTCATGACACTCCTACTCTAGGAATTTCACCACCAGGCCCTGCCTTGCGGGCAGTCTGGTCATGAGTCCTGGCCCTCTGTCCCCCTTCTCAGATTATCTTTGTAACTCAGTTTTGAAAAAGGCTTCAAAATCCATAGGGCATATGTTTCCCCACCCCTAACCTGTACAGTCCTCCACTCTGCCAGCCCTGCAGGCAGCTGCTAGGGTCCCTGGAGTCAGAACTTTTATGACAACGCTTCCCCTCTGCAGCCAGTCTTGGATGCCTGGGTCTCTTTAGGGCTGTGACCCGCTTTTGAGGCGCTGATCCTAACTGGCAAAGAATCCCATCTTTCAGTCCCGACCAACCATTCTGCTGGGTTCAATTTAATTCTTCTCTAACAGTCCTGGTAACAACTGTCCCGATTCTGTCAACATCCAGATAGGAGTCAGCTTTGACCCTGTCTGCTCCTCTGCACTGTCACCACCTCCTCAGACCAGGCTCCCTACCTGCAGTTCTCCCTTTAGCCTGCTACATGTTGTCACTAGACTCACTGAGCATGTTCGAAATACTACATTGTGGTACCACCAAGATAGATGCTCAGCCCCCTACTTTAAGACACCCCCCTACTCTTAGGAGGAACCTCAGCAAAGACCTGTTCATCTGTATCCAGCCTTGGGTCACTCACTCTGGCTCACTCTGCCAGTGTAAATAGCTTTTGTCCACATCCCCAAATGCCCTCTGCCCCTCCAAGCAGTGAGACTTCACCCTCACATTCCTCTGTCTGCAATGCTGTTGATGATCTGATGTTACTCATCCTTCACACCCAGCTTCACAGCTGCTTTTTTAGTTTTAAACTCTATCTCTCCTTTCTTGCCTTTCTGCTTCCCTCCTTCCTTGCTGTGAGTATGTGAGATTATGCACGCTTCTTCCAGTTTGTGGTTCCTGGAGCTTGAATGCAGGTTGTCAGAATTGGTGGTGGCACCTTTACCTGCCGAGCACCTCTCAGCCTCCCGTGTACTCTTCATTAAGACCTTTTACTATCATTCTGTTTAGCTGTGAGTGTGGTTTTGGGAGGCCAAACAGGGATGAGAAATAAACTTTCTGAACATGAGGCAGCAGAACAGATTGGAGATGAACAAGATGGAAAGTAATCAGATAGAGAGGCCATGTAACCAAGCCAAGAAAAGCATTATGAAGGAAACATGGTCAGGAGTAAAGCCATAGGGGCCACGCTGGCCATTCTGGACGCTAGTTACATACAGTATTTGTTTTGGGGGAGTGTTCCGACTGCTGCTCTGGTAACTAGGCTCCCTTCAGACTCAGGGCTCACAATGGAGCTGCCTGGGTACAGAGCCCAGTTGCTTGTGAACACTCATTCTCTGTAGCTCTGTCATCTCTGGGGCAGAGGGTCTTAGGCCTGTCTCCACTACAGCCTCTTCTAACAAAGCTTTAAGCAAAAGGGTGTTTAATAAACTCTTTTTATTTTTTTCGAGACAGGGTTTCTCTGTAGCTTTGGAGCCTGTCCTGGAACTAGCTCTTGTAGACCAGGCTGGCCTCGAACTTACAGAGATCCGCCTGCCTCTGCCACCGACTGCTGGGATTAAAGGCGTGCGCCACCACCGCCCGGCTAACAAACACTTTCTGTAAAAGCAGTTTAGAAACAGCTTACATGGAGAGCGACTCCCACAGACAGATGACCTGTCCTGGGGCCCTCATGAGGGAGCCTCAGCTATTGATCAGGCCCAAGGGAGGGAGGCCCGTGATGCACCCTTACGCTTCTGGCCACTGCTCAGTTCAGGAAGGGCTTGTGTAGCAGGAGTCACAGTGGGAGGCACCTGGCCCCCTAGGACCCACAGACTGATAGCAGATGGGGATCTGCTTAATGATCGAGAGGGATGGGGTAGGAGGAGGTCAGAGGAAAAGCAGGTTATGATCTGGTCTCTGCCTGGAAGAGACAGACTGCTCAGGTTCAAGAGATTGAGGCCCCTGACAGTGACCACAGGGTCACTGAGCAAGAAGCAAACCTGGGATGAGCGCCGGGTGGTGGTGGCGCCCGCCTTTAATCCCAGCACTCGGGAGGCAGAGGCAGGCGGATCTCTGTGAGTTCAAGACCAGCCTGGTCTACAAGAGCTAGTTCCAGGACAGGCTCCAAAGCTACAGAGAAACCCTGTCTCGAAAAACAAAAAACAAAAAAAAAAAAAAACAAAATAAAACAAAAAACTGGGATGAGCAGGCAAAGGAGCACAAGTGAAAGGAACCTGAGGACGGAACACCCAGTCCAGCCCTCAGCACCAGCTCCCAGAGTCCTACCTGCTCGGGAGGTTGGCTTCAGCTCCAGACTTTCCTGATCAGTGGCATCCAGGATCTTGTATCTGCTTTTCCTCTTGGGTTTTCCTTTTTGCCTAAAAAACATAACCCCATCTCTGCTCAGGAAGGAGGTCTGTGAGGCTCAGGAGTGCCGAGGCTGCCCCGTAGACGGTACCTCTCCTTACTTCTCAGCCAAAGCAGGTGGCAACCTGAGACAAGGGAGTTGTGGCCCCTGTGGGATGGGCTGGCTAGAAAGCACAGGGGCCAGCTTGGCTGGAGGGCATGAGGGAGAGAAGCAGTGCACTCTGCTGATGGGTTATCTGGCTGGTGGGGCTTTTAAAAAACCATACTTTTCTAAGTTTTAAATAAGGCAATATACCAGATTTAGTCCCAACCCTCTTAAATTGCTCTCAGTTGACTATTTAAACCTAGGTTTCCTTATCTGTGGATTGGGAGAAGGCTGTTGGGGAATATAAAAAAAGATAATGCCTTCTGAACGTTATCATGACACACAAATCTCAAAACTTTTGGTTCAGGTGCTAGCACCACACACAAAAGTCTTGCACATGCCAGGCAAGTGTACCACCACTGAGTTATGCCTGTAGCTTGAAATCATGCTTAACAGTGAAAAATATACAATCAATGTAACCACAAAATAATTAATACAGCTAGCTAGGCTGTCTCAAGTAAAAACAAACTAGAACATGCAATCATGAACTCAGGTCTAAGTCTATGTCCAGGTGTGAGGATGGCTCATAGCACTGCAGAGTACATGCACCCAGCCACACCTCCACCAGGGTCCCCACCTTGCAAATCTCTGAAGTGACACCCCTTAAATGCGGGCAGTGCTTCTGCCTTCAGGAGTGGGAAATGAGGATTTTTCTGCCACAGGCCTTAGGTGGTCAAATCCCATCCCAGTGACTGGTTGCCTGCAAGGAAGGTGTCAGCCACCTCCTCACGGAAAGGTTCTGTGAATGGAGCCACACAGACTTCAGCACGTACTTGTCAGCACCCTTCACCTTACCTCTTGCAGCAACAGATAGTAGTCCAAGACAGGATTCCCAAGGCGACAACAATGACGAAGGTTGCGATAATAACATACAGCACGCTCCATTCTGCAAAGAAATCAAAGTGGTGGCTTCAGAAGGGTAAGAACGTGCCTGTGCCTGGCTCCCCGGGGAGGGAGAATGGAAGCTCGCAACTGTCTAAAATGCTCCTGGGTCCCAGGCCCCACTCCAGCAATGCCCTGGACACTGCCCAGTGTGCAGGGGCACAGCTCTAAAATGGGAATGTGGGTTTCCATGAGGTCACAGCATGCAGGCACTCCAAAAAGACAAGGGGCCGCCTGGAAGCACATGGGGTTCAGGTCACAGCATGCAGCTGTTCTGACTGCTGCAGAACCCTCTGCTGACATTTGGAAAGGGTGGAGGAAGGGAACCAAAGAGTCCTCTGCAAACAGAAATACAGAATTCTGCCTGCTCATCCACCTTGAACACCAACACCTACCCACGCAGCACAGCGCCATTCTGCAGCCAAGCTGGCTGGCATAAAGCCACGTACTCACCACAGTTGCTGTCTCCATCCCTCAGCTGCACCTTGATGAAATTCTCCATCCAAAATGGGTCACAGATACAGCGCTTGGTGAATGAGTCACAGTGGCCGTGGTCAGAACAGTTCAGCTGACATGCTGGAGGTGGCAGGAAAGAGGTAAACGTGAGAAAGAGCAAGGCAAACAAAAGCTTCCGAGCTCATGAAGACTGAAGTCCCTTGTTTCATGTTGACAGGCAGGTGCCAGACCCTGGTCAAACAGCTCCCGCGAGTCTCCTTTGGCTGTCTGCACTAGTGACTCTCCATTCTGCCTCCTCTTCAGAGCAATGCAATTCCAGAAACAATACATAAAATACTAGACTTTAAGAACCCAAAGTTTTGAGCTGGAGAGATGGCTCAGAGGTTAAGAGCACTGGCTGCTCTTCCAGAGGTCCTGAGTTCAATTCCCAGCAACCACATGGTGGCTCACAACCATCTGTAATGAGATATGGTGCCCTCTTCTGGCCTGAAGGGAAACATGCTGGCAGAACACTGCATACATAATAAATAAATAAATATTAAAAAAAAAAAAGAACCCAAAGTTTTAAAAGTAGACATGTAGGTATTAAAGCACTAAGGAAGAGGCTCCACAGTGGGTCTAACAGCAGCTAATTCTGAAGCAGCGCTTGTGCGAATGCTATTGCCCACAGTGTGCTGCCAACTATGTCAGTTCTCTGGCCTCAGAGTCACCAGCTCTGCTAGTGCTGCCTTCAAAACTGAGGGTGATGGTGAACTTGGAGGCAAGGTTGGATAAAATAAAGATACAAGTTTATTTTATCCAAGAACTCAGGCTCACAGTTCTCTGAGCACTGTCAGGGGCCCACAATCTCCCTCCGGGTGAAAGGTGGTTTGTTTTAGGGCTTTGCTCCCAGCTTCCCATGACTCACTGACAGTGTTGATTTCCAGGGCTCTGAATATCAGGAAGTCAGCCTTCTGCTTCCGCAGTTCACTCTTGAGCATGGCTGCCACCTCATGGCCTTTGAAGAGCTGGTGGGGAGGCTCATTCTGAACAAAAAATAACATCTTGGTGCTGTAGAGACAGACAACAGTGAGTGTGCTGGAGTGGTCCAGAGTGGCAGCCATAACCTCATCCACTAAGCACCCTGTATCTGTGAGACAGTGCTCAGCCTGTGGTGATGTGCACTGCCACAGCAGGCCAGCGAGAAAGATGCTTTCTTCCCCACCTTCATTTTACAGAGGACAAAATGGGGGCCGAGAGGAGCTAACTCACCCAGGGTCACACAGTTAGTTATGGCAGAGCCAGATCCCCACCCTGTTACACAAGACCCTAAAGTTTACCCTTTTACCAGTACCCTGACTACCAGGAACTGTGGTCCACACAGCTAGCAGAAAAGCGAGAAAAGCAGGGTTGGATGTGGCCCTATCCCTGCTTCCAGTCTTCGCTAGCTATGTAGCTGGGTTGGTGCCTGGGTTACTGATAAAGCATGCCACAACACTTCGTGAATGTAAACTGCTGGAAGGATTGCCATGCGCCAAACAACTATTTCTGTGAAGCAAAAAGACTCCACACAGTGGGGTTGCTGGGCTGAAGTGATGCCACTCCAAGCTCAGAATCTGTTTGCTTTCTGCCTGTCATCTGAACTCAGGTCTCTCTGATGGCCTGTTCCTTAGCATCACAAAGCAAACCTTCCTAATCAGTGGGCCATGTGAATTTATAGGTTTGCCCAAGATATTGACCTCTTAGCATATAGGGTGGCTGAGGGGCCCTAAGTATCCCAAACACCCTGGCCCAGCTGATTCCAGGACAAGCTACCCTAAAGTATTGCAGCATCTTCCAGGTATGACATGACATATAATTTGGGCTGTACTGTCTGTCCTTGACTAAAAGCTACTTACTACAAAGTGAAGCTAACAGTGGGGCCCTGCAAATTCCAGACCCGACAAAATCTTTACCATAAACCATTTCCTCCTGTAATCCATGTGTACAGCTTTTATTTTTGTCTCTACCAATAACCCTCACATCTTTATCTCCATTTCCACAGGACAAATAGTGACTAATTTGTATCAGCAGAAACTTGCTGAGATTATAGAGCCCAGGTCTCCAGAGATGCCTCAACCAAGCGTGTCTCAAAATAAACTTGTGGTAGTAAGTAACAGCCAGGGTGGTGACGCGTACCTTTAAACCTACCACTCAAGGCGGAGGCAGGTGGACCCCTGTGAGTTCTAGTCTACATAGCATGTTACAGGTCAGCAAGGTCTACATAGTGAGACCCTGTCTCAAAATAAAAAGCAAACAAAACTGTTGTGGAATATTAGTTGAAGATGTGTTACGTTTGTTTATGCTGTGGAATATTTGTTTAATGATGCAAAGATGTGTTGCATTCTTTTATGTTGCATTTGTTTAACTCTGTGAAGCTGTGTTTCTTTGCCTGCCTAAAACACCTGATGGTCTAATAAAGAGCTGATTGGCCATAGCAAGGAAGGAGAAAGGATAGGCAGGGCTGGCAAGCAGAGAGAATAATTTGAAGAAATCTAGGATAAGAGGAAGGAGCAAGAAAGGTGAAGGGGAGGAGGACATCAGGGGCCAGCCATCCAGGTACATTCCAGGCCAGCCATGGAATAAGAAATAAAGTAAGATATACAGAAATAAATAAAGGTAAAAGCCCAGAGGCAAAAGATAGATGGGATAATTTAAGAAAAGCTGGCTAGAAACAAGCCAAACTAAGGCCAGGCACTTAAAAGAAATAATAAGCCTCTGCGTATTTTATTTGGGAGCTGGGTGGTGCCCCCCCCCAAAAAAAAGAGCCAATGGAGAAAAGAGTAAAAACCAAACAACAGTATTTTGGTGTACCAACATGGGACTAGAGTGAAAGAAAACTAACATTTACAATACAAAACCATCACTGATCAAATACTACATGTTATGATCTACACAAATAGCTTATTAAATTTTTACTATACTACTTTGTGTGTGGATGTGTATGGAACTCAAAGGGCAGCTTGTGTGAAATCTGTTCTCTCTTTCCCCTAAGGGGGTCCCAGGGACTGAACTCGGGTCATCAAGTTTAGCGGCAATCTCCTTTACTTACCAAGCCACCTCTTGGTCCCACATGGTCATATTTAACCCTCAACATGAATGCTATAAACTAAGTACTAGAGTGTTCACAGGTAATAAGCAGGTTGAGAGAGGACGTATTTCCCACACTTCCCAGGATACCTACTGTGTGGAAGGCTGGATGCAAGGCCCTGCTTTATCCCTGTGGTGTACAGCTCCCTCAAAGGAGGACTGATGTGGAATTTCCCTCTGTATGCTGTGATTACCATTAATGAATAAAGAACTGCTTTGAGCCTATAGCAGAGCTAGGCGGGGAGGACTGGACTGAATGCTGGGAGAAAGAGGGGCAGAGTCAGAGAGAAGCCATGGAGCCCCCACCAGAGACAGTGCCAGAACTTTAGCCGGTAAGCCACGTGGCGATACACAGATTAATAGAAATGGGTTAAATTCAGATGTAAGAGTTAGCCAATAAGAAGCTAGAGCTAATGGGCCAAGCAGTGATTTAATTACTACAGTTCCTGTGTGGTTATTTTGGTTCTGGGCAGCTGGAAATGACCAAGCGGCCTCCTCACTACAGAGGAGCCCTCCTGAAGCCCTGAGCTGTGCCCTGTTCTTCTCTATGCCCCCTGCAGTGATGCCACACTTCTACCCCGCCAATTCATCACGGCCTGGGCCAATCTAAGCAGCTGTCTGCTCCCTAGGCACTAAGCACAGCTTTGTGTTGTTGTTGGTTGAGCTGTTTGTTTTATTTTTTATTTTTAAAGAAGAGTCGTGGGGCTGGAGAGATGGCTCGGTAGCTAAGAATGTACACTGCTCTTGCAGGGGTTTGGCCCCAGCAGCACAGAGGCAGCTCATTACTGAGCTCCACAGGGATCTGGTGCCTCCAGCTTCTGCAGGCACCTGCACTCATGGCGCATGCAAATATACGAGAAATGAAGAAAGAAAGAAAGATGTCCTCGTCATTTCACTGACCCAGTGGACTGTGGATCAGAGTCCCTGGAAGCTTGTACACCGCAGAGGTCCAGTCCCGTTCCACTTGAGTCACAATCTCTTAGGATGAGACTTGGGTCTCATTAAATCTCCAGGTGACTGTCATGAGAAGCTGGAGTGACAACAGTAACTGTTGAGGAACCTTAGCTCTGACACCAATGCTGCTCAAAGTTAGCATCCCTCCTTGGAGCTGCTCCCAGTCTTCATCCCTCACTGACGCGCTCCCAAGCTCAGGATACATCTCCCTGGGCCCCTCACACAGACCTAACAGGACCCAGTATCACCTGTGTTGTCTGAATCCCACACCTCTCCAACAGCCAGTTCCTCAGACTGGCACTTTGCCCAAGGCAACAAAAAGGCTGAGAGGTGGCCTATCTTTAAGAGGTGAGTCTGTATCCACTCTCCATCTTCTACCCAGCAGCAGCTTATGCAGACTTCTGTGTGCTCGGAGAGTAACACTGCCCTGCCTTGTTGGCAATCTGCAGAGCATACCACTTGTGCTAATTGTGGGTTGTTTTTTGTTTTTTTTTGAGCCAGTCCTGAGAACTAGCTCTTGTAGACCAGGCTGGTCTCAAACTCACAGAGAGATCTGCCTGCTTCTGCCTCCCAAGTCCTGGGATTAAAAGCCTGCGCCACCACTGCCCGGCAATTGTGTATTCTTAATGCACTGCAGGCAGCCCTACCACCAGGTCATGCCTAGCTGCCAGCCACCCTCCCTGTGGTTCTTTCCAGATAATTTCTTCTTCTGTTTTCCCCTTAAATGCTGTGGGGCTCCAGGGTTATGTGTCACCTTGCCCCCTTGACATGTCCCAGTGTCATTCATCCATCTTTCTGGCTTTGATTCCTAGTCTTTGATGGGTTTTGTTTTTGTTCTTGTTTTAACTTCTCATCCCCAGGTTCCCAATGTGGAGGTTTGAAAGAAAATGACTTCATAGGAAGTAGCACTATTAGGAGGTGTGATTTTGTTGTAGTGGGGTGGCCTTGTTGGAGGAAGTGTGCCATTGTGGGGGTGAGCTTTGAGATCTCTTTTGCTCAAGCTACACTCAATGTGGCACACAGTTGCTTCTGCTGCCTGTGAATCAAAATGTAGAATTCTCAGCTCCTTGTCTGCACGTCGCCATGACGATAATGGACTAGCCCTCTGAAACTGTAAGCTGGCCCCACTTATCTGTGGTCATGATGTCTCTTCACAGCAATAGAAACTCTAACAAAGACAGAAGGTGGTACCAGGAGTGGGGGATTGCTGTGACTGCCCTGACCATGACCATGGTTTTGTTTGGAGGAACGTGGAACACTTTAGGACTTTGGACTAGACTTTGAATGCTTTAAGTGGGGCTATGGACCATACTAGTAGGAACATGGAAGACAGTGGTGCTGAGGTGGATTTGAACTGTGGGTGCCTGGCTCAAGAAGTTTCAGAGAAGAATGTTAGTATGTGACCTAGAGATCATTCTTGTGATATTTTGGCAAAGAATGTGGCTGCTTTTTGCTCGTGCCTGAAAAGTTTGCCTGAGGCTAAATTGAAAAGTTTTAGATTAATTCTATTGGCAGAGGAAATTGCAAAACAGCGTAGCATTGACTCTTTTGTGTGGTTATTAATGGTCATTCTTATACAAATCTATAATGAAAAGGAGCAAGCTGAGCAAGGAAAAAAAAAAGTACAATTTGAGGCAAAAAGGAGAACCAAGCAGTGCAATGGAGCCAAGTCAGGTGTTCAAGGAGATAAACAGGGTAGGAAATGGAACAAGAGGAGCGGTGACCTCAGGACAAGAGCCCACCCAGCTGAGCTTCCCATTTGTGGAAAGGAATTAAAGAAAAACTTAGAGCCAGGTGTCGTGGTACACACCTTTAATTCAAGCACACAGAAAGCAGAGGTTGAGGGATCTCTAAATTAAAGACCAACCTGGTCTACAGATCAAGTTCCCGTACATCCAAGCTTAGGCAGCGAAGGAAACCATTGAAAGCCAAAAGCTTGTGAAGGTGTAATTGAAAAAGGAGGTCATGTTTGAGCCCCAGCAAGCAGAACTTGGCAGCTTCGGCCATGCGGTTCTGGCTTTAGAGTCAAGACTAGAAGAAGCGGGTTTTGGAACTTCCTCCATGACTAAGGAAAGCTGAGGTCAGGCATGTGCCAGGGGTGTCCCTGAATGGAGGTCTAGAGAGGCCACTGTGTGAGGCTGTGAAGTCGGGATTGCCTTGGAGACCCCAAGTTTAGCATTAGAGATGCCAGAGCCCTGGGATCCCTGCCAAGGAGGGCTGCTAACAGAGTGGAGCCCGCCTGAGAGAGAGAGAGCGCGCTGGAAGGGGATGGAGGTCTGAAGAGCGTTTTGACGTCAGACACGGAGATGCAGAGTACGGAGCTTGCCCAGCTGGTTTCGGTCTTGTTTTGGCCCAGTATTTCCTCACTATGCTCCCTTCCGTACATTTTGGAATGGTAATGTAAGTATATCCTGTGCCATTTTATGTTGGAAGGATGTGATCTGCTTTTTTAATTTTACAGGGGATTACAGCTAAAAGATTGCTTAACCCTCAGAAGGGACTTGGTACTTTAGACTTTTAAATAAGTTTGAGACTGTTATAGACAATGGGGACTTTGGAAGTTGGACTGAATGCATTTTTGCATTATGATATGGCTACAAGCCTATGGGAGCCAGGGAATGGAATGTGGTAGTTTGAAAGAAAATGGCCCCCATAGGAAGTGGCACTATTAGAAGGTGTGACTTTGTTGGAGTAGGTGTAGTCTTGTTGGAGGAAGTGTGTCACTGTGGGGGTGGGCTTTGAGGTCTCTTTTGCTCAAACTACACTCAGTGTGGCACACAGTGGCTTCTGCTGCCTGTGGATCACAATGTAGAACTCTCAGCTCCTTGTCTGCCTGCACGCTGCCATGAGGATAATGGACTAAACCTCTGAAACTGTAGGCCAGACACAATTAAATGTTTTCCTTTATAAGAGTTGTGGTGGTTGCTGGGCGGTGGTGGCGCACGCCTTTAATCCCAGCACTTGGGAGGCAGAGGCAGGCAGATCTCTGTGAGTTTGAGGCCAGCCTGGTCTACCAGAGCGAGTTCCAGGACAGGCTCCAAAGCTGCAGAGAAACCCTGTCTCAAAAAAAAAAAAAAAAACAAAAAACAAAAAAGAGTTGTGGTGGTCATGCTGTTTCTTCACAGCAGTATTAACCCTAACCAAAACATCAACTATAATCTTCTCTCTCAGAAAGTCTGGAGGCAGGAGGTTCAGGGATTCAAATCCACCCTGGGCTACATGAGGAAAAGAAGTTACCCCAAATTCAATAGTCAAGTGAGTTCCTTCTTCCTCCGTAATCTGAGTCCATGGCCAGAATCACCTGCCCAGCTTCGCTCAGCTTCATCTCTAGATGTCCTGACCCAGGCACAGCGCTGCCTCCACAGCTCCTCTGTGCTCCTCACCACCTTAACCAAGCGCCCTTACCGCGCTGCTGGACAAGCCAGAAGCCCCCAACTGCTCCCCTTAACCTCTCTAACCTCTGCAGTACTCATCTCCCTGAGGATAAATTTAAAATGGGATTGCCTTGCTTTTAAAACACACTAATTGGAGTGCGTTTGCACTTTTTGTCTCTACTGGCCTCACATTGGACCACATCCTGGGCTGCTGCCTTTAGAAGCCTGCACCGCCCACCTCGGGCCCACAGCTCTGCTGCTCCCGTCTGAGCCGTTTCATTCTCATATGTGCTGGGCAAGGAAACTTTTATTTCTGGAGCATCTTTGGGCTCCCTCCTCCTTCAGCTCTCCTGGGAGAACTAACTGCCCTCTCTGGCTGTTTCCTGAAGGTCATACGGTGTGCCCCCAGCTGTGCAGTGAGGACAAACACAGTCATCTCCCTTTCAGACTGTAGCTTTGTGAACATAAAGGATTTCTTCTGACCTTGCTCCCAGAGCCTGTTTGACTTTTTACCACAGAGCCTGAGGCCTAACTGGCAAGGCAGACTCATGAGTAGCTCCTAAGTCAAAGTACCCACCCTTCTCCACCTAGCCCCACTGCTGTTCAGCTGGGGAGCCTTGTGACCCTCAGGATTTCCTTTTCTCTCCACATTCATTGTCCAGTTACCTCTGCTCCGTGTACGGCTGAATCTTTTGCACAATGATGTCAGAATCCAGCACCCCCAGGAGAACCCCAATCTGGCGAATGAACATCCCTTTCAGCCTCTCCGTCAGCTGGCTCACATTAACATCCAGGATGATCTCCACCAGGTTGTTTTTCCTGGGATCTGGAAAGCACAAGGATCAGTCATGGCTTCAGAAGCCAAGAGTTAAAACAGGCCTGTCACTGTGTTTCTGCTTCGGCACAGGAGGGAAAGTGGTGACAGCAGTTAGACATCTTCAAGTGGGAAAGAAGAGGAGCGAACTCCTAGTAAAGCTATGAGGAGCAGGCTTGGACAGCTTCCCACCACCTCTGCCACCCAAATCCCAGGGTGAGGCACCAGGTTCCATGAGGAGGGGCACAGTGGAGGCAGGACCTGTTTGACAGGCACAGCTGAGCTCCCCCCGACCCCACCAGACTTCCAGGGACATGCTGTACTCTGTTTATAAATACGGGAGGGAGAATACACCTCCGACCATCCTAACAGTGGTGTGGATGCAGCCAACACAGGGAAAGTCCAGGTAGCCAAGAAATGACCTCAGTGCCATACTGTTGACCTCTAGAACTGGTGGTTATACTTGCTGGGCACAGCTGAAGCAACCATGGATTGCCCAGAAAACCTTGCCTGCAGACTTGGATGAAAGAGCCAGGGCTGTAGCCTGATTTTCAACACAGATGAGACCCTTTCCTAGAGGCATGGCAAGGACTGAAAAACCCTTCCCAAGGCAGAGCCTGAAGCTGGCCAAGAGTAAAGAGCTAACATCTCTACTAGGGGCCATCAGCCCTGCCCACCACCATCCTCCCTATCACCAATGCAGCCACCAGCATCACAAAAGCAAGCTTCAATTTTTTTTTTTTTTTTTTTTTTTTGGTTTTTTGAGACAGGGTTTCACTCTAGTTTTAGAGCCTGTCCTGGAACTAGCTCTTGTAGACCAGGCTGGCCTCGAACTCACAGAGATCCGCCTGCCTCTACCTCCTGAGTGCTGGGATTAAAGGCGTGTGCCACCACCGCCCAGCTGGAAGCTTCTATTTAAGGATATTAATTTCTGAAAACCTGAGAAGTGTGCAGGACATCACTTTACTTCCCTGGATTGTCAGATCAAGACCGAGGCTCAACTTACAAAAATAAGTTGTTTTGTGCATTTGGGTGCTGATGAGACATCATGACTCAAGCTGTTCCTGTGCTCAGATCCCATGGTACCCGAGCAGAGGAGATGGGACTGAGGCTAGGTGTTTGCAGGGACCTGGGGCGGTCTGTTACTGGCTGGGTGGGAGGGTACAGGAAGTGAGCTCACCAGGCTTCACCTCCACAGTGGTCCGGTCTGTGTCACTCTCACCCTTCGCATCGGTCACTTTCAGATGGAACGTATAGGTCCCCTCCACCAGGTTAGAGAGGAAGAGGACCGGGTGATGGTCAGACTGGTTCAGCACCTCCTGTGGGGGACAGCATGGATGCTGTGGGACAGAATGCCACTCCTTTCTTGGAATAAGCTGCTGCTGGGGCCACACACAGCATCGCCCTTTACAGTCCCTAGGGTCAGGGGCTAGAAGATGCTGTGTGCCCCAGTTTCTAGGGTGACCCACAGGAAGGCATTTGACTCCCCGATTCCAGATCACAATCTAAGTTTGATACAGGGGTGATGTGGTTAAAAAGATACTGGAGGGTAGGATTCCCCTCTTCACCCACCCCTACCCTGACTTTACACAGCACTCCCACTCCGGCCCACTCACCCCTGCAGCTGGGCTCGCCTCGTCTCGAGTCCACAGGTAGCTGACTATCCCCTTGTCATCCGAGGACCTGGAGCCATCCAGCTCTGCCGTGCTTGTGGGCAGGGTAACCACCACATTCCCGGTGATCTTGGCTACTGGCGGCTTGTTTATTTCTAACCAAGGAGACATCATTGAAACAATGTGACATTCTGGAAAAGCAAGATGCTGCTTGTGATGCTGATGAGGAGCTAATACTGAAGAACCTTAAAGGGAGAGCTGTTCAGAGCTCGTCCAAGGGTGTAGAGCAAAAGCCACTAGACCCGGGCCTCTCAGGCTCTCCTGTTTTGCACACAGAGGGTACAGCGTGCTTTTGGCTCTCCACTTCAAAGGAATTTAGAGACTGGAGATGAAGGCCAGGGGCGCTTAGAGCCCAAGACTCTGGTTTTGCGAGTTAACCCTAGGACCTCTCCTTTCAAATGTTGCTCTCAGGGTGCCCCCAGGGTCCGTTCCCTCCCACCCCCTTCACCTTGCAGGAAAAGAAAGGGTGTGATCTATGGCACAGAAGCTCGGCTGGTGGGGGGTTACACAGTTTGGTCAGCTCACTGCTCCGACGTCACCCACTGATAGGGTGGTTTTTCTACTACGAGCTCATGGCCTCTCCCAATCCGCCCCAGTCCCATGAGGCCAATACAATAAGGCTGAGGGACAAGCCAGACAGATAACCCAGGACAACTGCAGTGCGACAGTCATTCCAGCCCCTGGCAGCAGGGGTCACTGTAGCTACCGGGGAGTCACAGAAACACCAGGTCTTAGCATGGGGCAAACTAAAAATGCAAAGAAAACAAATTGCTTAATACCTCCACTATTCATTTGAGAAGGAAAATCAGGAAGGAAGCAGGGGATGGGGTAGGGAGTGCCGAGAGGAAGAGATTTAAAATCAGTTACTTACAGTTACTCTCAAAGATTGTTTACAACATTACAGCTGCCCTCCCCAGTCTGCTTCCCTGTCTCGCTTTTAATCAATTCTGCCCCAAATAGGACAAGGTGGCTTCCTGGGCTGTCAGACTCCAGAGGCTGCTGCACATACACAGCAAGACGCACCTTCTTTGACAATGACGTTCACAGAGCTCTGGCTCTGCAGGTTCCTCTCATCTTTGACAGTCAAGGTGAACACATAGGTCCCCACTTGCAGCCCAGTCACAGTGGCGATGCTGCTGTTGGAGTTCTCCAGCTGCACCCCGTCAGGCCCCCTAGACAAGACAGTAATCAGAAGGCGGAGTCGTACCTGTCTGCTGCTCTCCTGGCAGCAGGAACAGCAATTATTGCCTCAACTAAGACAGGGACAATTGTTTCTCAAACCTCGACAGAAAATGTTTAAAAATATTCTGTTAGGAGAAAGTATCACTTGGTCCCAAAACACAGTCGCCTTCTGGTCAGAAAATTTCACTCTTCAGCTCTTAAACAAATATTGGCTTATCTTTATATGAGCTTTTAGAACATTCAAACTCTTCATTATTCTAGTTTATATAAGAAATAGTCCTCTGAGAAGCTCTGCTCAACAGGATGATCCAAGGATGAGGTTTCTGAGAAGCATTTCTGGCCCATTAGCTGGTTTGCCCTTGCCTGCTAGGATGCAAAACACACCTTTTTTTTTTTTTTTTTTTTTTTTTTTTTTTTTTTTTTTTTTGGTTTTTCGAGACTGGTCTCGAAATCCGAGATCCGCCTGCCTCTGCCTCCCGAGTGCTAGGATTAAAGGCGTGCGCCACCACCGCCCGGCGCAAAACACACTTCTTATCCACACTCCTGAGAAGTCAGGGAAGGATGCAGGCTAGGGCTGCAGAGGGGCTCTTGGGACAAAACTGTCTTCTCCCCACTCTATAACTGAGTCTCTTCCAGTTCATGGACAGTGCCACAAAACACTGCGACAACACATCCTGCTTCCTTCCCACTGTGTCTCATGGCACAGCAGCCTTCAGCAGGCTTCCAGCCAGCACACAGGCAAGGGCTTCACACAGCCACAGCCCTGCACACCCACGCATCTCTCCAACTAAGGACAACCAGAGAAAGCTGCCAGCTCCCAGCTCTGCTTTTGAAACTTATTACCTCTGACCAGAGTGGCCTCTACTGAGTCTGGCTAATCCTGGAAGCACTATCTCTGATTGCAGGTACCATTGACATTCTTCTGCCTGAGGGTTCCTGAGGTCTGCCTTCAATAAACAGTGACAGCAACAACACACTGAGCTAAGGGAGACCCAGATCTCCAAAGCAGCTGAAGAGAAGATGTCTGGTGCCTGACATAGACTGCCTAAGTAGAAACTAAAGCCTCTATCCATCTCCAATGTTAAAACAAAGTGTCTGTATGTATACAGGTGTGTGTGCGTGTGTGTGTGTGTGTGTGTGTGTGTGTGTGTGTGTGTGTGTGTGTGTGTGAGCATATATGTGAAGACTAAACCCCACCTGTCCTGTGGCTGCTGTTTTTAGAAATAAAGAATTTTCAACTTCCCTAGAATCCCTTTGTTTCCTGCAGGATCCTGTATACAATTTAAGTTCCATTTGTTATGGTTCATAAGTGCTAAAAGAAACTGCAAACAAAAATGACTCAAATAGGTAATTTCAATTTAAAAAGTATTATCTTGGCTACAGTCTTTGATCTTTGGCTACTGAGAAACAATGTCTCCCAAGAACAATAACATAGGCATGCTTTTGTTTCATAGATACATTTTCAATTCCTCTTAGTAGCTGCTTGCCCATCCTCAGCTAACCTTACCAGTTAGTTTTGAACAATGGTATTTTTCTGCTCCATTACCTCTCCAGCCTGCCTCTCAAATGTAATTCAACTATGCATTAGCAGATGGATTGGACCTGCAAAACACCCCAGGACCACACTACCTGAGGCAACTGATAATACACATTCTTCTTTTAAAAAAAATCAGAAAATCTTTCTAAAGAGCTGAAATTTAGAATTATAAACATTACTTTCTCCTCTACTGAACAAGCCAGCAGGAGTGAGTCAAGCCTGAAAAACAAGTAAACCGAGCTCTTCCAAGGCCAGGAACCTCTGCACAGAAGGTCTTGACAACACTCACTGGGTCTTTTCCCAAAGATAGGAGACAATTCTCTGGTCATCTGTGCTCTTGCTGCCATCCAGGGTTGTGCTGTCCACTGGCAAGGTCAGCTCTTTGTCTGGGCCTGCATCTGCCTGAGGAGGCTTGTTGTTCTCTAGGACAAAGAAATACAGCCATCAAAAGCAACACTCCAGGTGGTAGAGGAAAGGACCCTTGGGACATTTGTTCTGGTAGCCATGGGAACTCTGCCTCTTAGCCCAGAGCTTTACAAGGTATGTGGGAGAGAGATGGATGCCATCAGGGGACTCACAAGAAGAATAAGACTGATTCATGTCAAGTGATTCTGAAAACAGTGAAGTTTTAGCTCTACAATCTAATGCAACAGGGTAGGAAGCATGAGACAGCTTTCTAGATAAAGTGGACTTCACACCACTCCTTTAAAATCATATGACACTTGACATGGCGTGGCTCCCTCTGCCAGGCCACGTTAACACACAGTAACTGGCAAGGGAAGGGCACACACTGAAGCTGAGAAGCCTCCTCTAGCTACGAAAGGGGGCAAGGGGGTGACAGATGTGGTTCTTTGTGGGGGATGCCTTCCTTCTACCTCTCTGCTCCTTCAGCTCGGAGCTCAACCCCTTCTCTCCCAGACTCCTTAGGAGGAACTCACCAGGCTGCACAATCACAGTCACTTGAGCGGTCGCCTGCTGGCCTATCGTGTCTGTCACTGTGAGCTGGTAGGTGTAGTCTCCTTCTTGCATTGCAGACAGCTGCAGAGTTGGCGTTCTAACTCCCTACATGCGGAAATTCAGGAATGAGCAATGGCTCCCAGGATCACAGCACTGCACACAATGCTGGCTTGACAGGAATGGTTCAGCCAGGTCTTTAACCCTGACTTGGTTATTACCTTCCAGCTCAGCACAGTGAATGACCGCTGAAAGGACAGCATGAAACATTGTACTAATAAGAATTTCTATAGATTCTGTGACCTCAGAGAGACCTGTCAGAACACATCCACTACAATGGGTCAAGCATGCCTTGGGTCGTGTCTAGAAACCCAGAGATACAGAATCCTTCCTGCATACCAGAAGGAACATTGTAAAGAGGCAAACTTCCAACACAGGTGCTTCCTATAGAATAATGCAAAACCTGGCAACCTAGGGCTGAGTCCAGCTTGTAGGTATTTTGTTTGGCCTGTAGTGCTGAATAGTTGGAAAACTCCACCCAAGAGTCTCATTTATGTCTGGACTAGGGCCATATCTCCATGTGACAGCAGCCATCAGATTGAGGAGGCAAAGTGTCCTCCAGCGCAGTCCCACCCGGATTACTCTACTTATTTAAATGCCCTGTCTATTCTGAAATACTTCTAGGGAAGATATCCTTTAGCCAGACAATCTATCCCAATGAGTTTATGAAGATATGTGCCCTGTGGCATCTGTGTAATTTGACTCTCTAGGTTGGGTCACCCATAACAGACACATTTCTTACCTAGCCTCCTAATATGGAAAGTTTCAGATAATGTGCTAGTCAGAGAACCTAAAAATTTCTGAATTTGGAGATTTAAAAAAAATGTAAATGCATAAAACTGACTTTGTTAACTAAAATGGAACAGAAATAAACCTTGAGTGGGTGACCCCAACTCAGAAACTTCCTGCCACCTGAGTGAGAGAAGACATGAGCATTCTCTCCTACCTGCATCTCCACCACCTTCCCTTTGCTGCTTGGGCTGAGTGACCACTCGTAGCTAGTGATGCCATGGTCGTCAGTACTCTGGTTTCCAAAGAGGGTGATGGAGTTCTGAGGCAGGGTGATCACTTGGTTGGGGCCTGCGTTGGCCACAGGAGGGTAATCCACAGCTTTGTTCACTGTTAGGCTTGCAGTGGTGGAGTTGGTAGCTCCATCAGAGTCAACGACAGTTAGGCTATTGGAGAGAAGAGTTCAACAGGGAGGTTAAGGGAAAAGGAATAGACCCGGAGGACTGAGCATCAGTACTGGGCAATACCACGGTGGCAGGAGTTTCCACTCCTCCCCATCCTGTTGGAAAAGCAGGGTGATGTTAGAGACATCTGAAACTGACTGAGGGTTTCCTTGCACAGGGTGAAGTTACTAACGCTTTGTATCTACTGAACACTGACACAAGCTCTGTAAAGTCTAACCTCCTCGCGTCTCCACACCCATATGAAGAGACTGAGAGAAAAACCAAGTTCCCCATAGTTGTACAGTTTGACAGCAGTGGCCTCAGAATTTGTAATCCAGGCCCTATATGTCAGCAGCAGCAGACTGCTCTGCTGCCTGTGTGTGCCCATGTGCTAAGACCCTGTAACTGTTACAGAGAAACCCTAGCTGCCCTTGAATGCACAGAGATCTCTCTGCCTCTCTCCTGTCTCTGGAGTGCCAGAATTACAGGCACCCACCACACCCAGCTCAGAAACCCATTCTTTTTTCTTTCTTTCTTTCTTTCTTTCTTTCTTTCTTTCTTTCTTTCTTTTTTTTTTTTTTTTGGTTTTTCGACACAGGGTTTCTCTGTGGCTTTGGAGCCTGTCCTGGAACTAGCTCTTGTAGACCAGGCTGGTCTCAAACTCACAGAGATCCACCTGCCTCTGCCTCCCAAGTGCTGGGATTAAATGTGTGCGCCACCACCGCCCAGTTTTCTTAAGGACTAATCCCTGGCCTCCATTCCTGCAGAGCTCACAGACAGCACACCACTCGGTCTGCAGCAGGCTGTCCACCATTGTTCTGTTTCAGCCATGTGCACATCACAAAAATGGATGTGGACATCCTGGGCACAGAGCTCTGGGACAGACCAAGAAGGTTGGCTCCAGCAAGGCAGGAGCTTGAGATGGGAATGAATGCTCCTACGCAACATGCCCACAGTATGTGCAGTGAGAAGCAGGATTGGAAAGGGGAAATGTTCTTGTATAAGAGCAGGCTTCCACCTAAACGATGCCTTCCAGCTGAGCAGCCTAAAGCTTCTCACACCACCTCAGAATGTGAGTGTAAGTGAGCGGGGAGTTTGGGATCCTTCCATTTGCTGACAGAAAGAGGAAAAGCTCTGAAAAGACATGCCATTTGTTTAGCTCTCACCAGCAGCCTCAGACACCCCAGCCATCTGTGGGGCTTCCTACCAGCCTTACATTTCACCTGTGATCTGCAGAGAACCTGAGTACTGCAGCCTTTCCAAAGAGGCACAGAAACTTAGATACATACACAAGATCAAGTATTAGAAAAGGGGAATCATGGTGTTCGCTTCTTCCCATGGTCCCCTGACTTCTCAAACGTTTGTGATTGTTAGCTTGCCACCTATGCCAGGAGGATTACAGGAGTAATTAAAGACATAAATGCTGTGGTCCTTTGTTCTGACTCAACTGGAAGGGACCCTGGCTGGCCTTCAGAGTCTTAGACTCAAATGGCACCTGGCTACAGGGCAGGGGCAAGCTAATGCCATGTAAAGGCAGGAGAAGACAAACAAGCAATCAGCAATCAAACAGAAGCAAAATGCTAATCAGAGCCACTTTCATATCACAGATAAAAAAGAAAGAAAGAAAGAAAGAAAGAAAGAAAGAAAGAAAGAAAGAAAGAAAGAAAGAAAGAAAGGAAGCATATTCCCTATACCCATTTACCCCCAAATTGTAGGTTATTAGTGTGGTTAAAAGCTCAGGCTCTGAGCCAGGTGGTGGTGGCGCACGCCTTTAATCCCAGCACTCGGGAGGCAGAGGCAGGTGGATCTTTGTGAGTTTGAGACCAGCCTGTCTACAAGAGCTAGTTCCAGGAAACCCTGTCTCTCTTTTTTTTTTTTTTTTTTTTTTTTTGAGACAGGGTTTCTCTGTAGCTTTGGAGCCAGTCCTGGAACTAGCTCTTGTAGACCAGGCTGGTCTTGAACTCACAGAGATCCGCCTGCCTCTGCCTCCCGAGTGCTGGGATTAAAGGCGTGCGCCACCACCACCCGGCAAGAAACTCTGTCTCAAAAAACAAAACAAAACAAAAAAAAAAAAAGCTCAGGCTCTGATGTTGTGGAATATTTGTTTAACGAGGTAAAGATGTGTTACATTTGCTGTTCCAAAATGGGGACTGGCTCCATAGCTACTGGAAAACCCTGTCTCAAAAAACCAAGAGAGAGAGAGAAAGAGGTAATATAAAGGAAAAAAGTCACATAAAATGGGAAATATGGGACTGGAGAGATGTCTTTGTGGTTAAGAGCACTGGCTGCTCTTCCAGAGGACCTGGGTTCAATTCCCAGCACCCACATGGCAGCTCACAACTATCTAAGTAACTCCAGCTCCAGGGGATCCAACACCCTCACACAGACACACATGCAGGAAAAAGACCAATTCATATAAAATAAAAATAAAACATTTTTTTAAAAAGATGGGAAATACACAGGGAGTCTGGATCCTGTATGGTGTTGTGCTGACTTTGAATTTTTTGAATGCTCATGAATGAACAACAGCTGCTGAGAGACATGGGATTGTAAGAGGGAGTGCTGAATTAGAACAGCCTACCTACCTTAGGAATGCTTTAACTTTAAAATGGAAGTCAGAAAATGTATTGGGGAAGAGGTTATGCTTTTATTTCCACAGGAAACAAAAGGCCATGGATTCCTTCAAGGTTAAGAGAGATGGATGGAGTTTGATGGGGAGGGGTGAGGAACCTCCTGAAAATCCTGGCTACAGACACAAAGAAGTAAACAGGGAAAGACTACAAGACAGGTGATGTAGCATGAGGGGCCTGCTAGTTGGGGTTTCCATCCTGCCCAGTTCCCACAGCCGGCAAGTCCCAAAGAAACTGGCCATTCTGTAACATGAGGGCCAGCTTGTTGGGGTTTATGTCCTGCCCGGTCCCCCAGACATTTAGTCCCAGAGAAAAATCACACAGAGAGTCTACATTAGGTTATAAACTGATTGGCCCATTAGCTCAGGCTTCTTATTAGCTCTTGTAGCTTATATTAACCCATTATTTTAGTATATGTTAGCCACAGGGCTCAGTACCTTTTTCAGCGGGGCAGGTCACATCCTGCTTCTTCTGTGGTCTGGGGAAAGAGCTTCCTTCTTCCCAGAATACTCCTGTTCTTATTGCCCCACCTCTACTTCCTATCTGGTTGTTCCACCTATACTTCCTGCTTGGCCAATCAGTGTTTACTTAAAACATGATTGACAGAATACAGACAATTCTCCCACACCAAGGTGACTTATACGGATCCCTCTGCATGGGGACAGCTCTGAGACTGGGCAACAATGTGACAACTTGTGTTCCCAGTACTAGACCATTATCTCCATTTTCTCAGGAAGCTGTCTAGAGAACCCAATGCCCACATTCCTAAGAGGTGAGGTGGGTGGCTTTTGGTCATTTGGTTGGTTATAGATTTTTGTCATCATTTATGGGGGATGTAGGAATATAGGATAAAAAGACAACTATTAACCTCAAATATTTTACATTGGTATGAATTTTGGTATACTGATTAAAAATTTAAAGTTATTTTTGTTATACTTTAAGTATGTTTCTACTCTTGTTTGGGATGTTGTGCGTATATAGCTCATTATATAACTTAATTAAAAATTAAGAAATGCAGGTTAGTAGTTAGTCATCTACAATAATCAAACTTGTAGTCACGTTAGGTATGTTTTCAAGGTTAAATAGATATATTTTAGATAGATAGTCTTCAAACACTTTAAAGGCCTACAGAATATGGTATTTAAGATGTTTAATAACCTAAGGCTTTTCATGACAGTGAGACATGTGTCTGTTCCTGGCAGCACCACTCTACTTCAGAAAAGATGATTGGCATTGAAGAACCTCCATTTGGAGTTTGCTTTCATTGTGGCAATGCTAGCCACTTGGGCAAGAAACTGCTTTTGCCTTGACTGCTGACAGTATGCTGTACAAACTGGACAAGCAGAACACAAAGGAAAAAGAATGCTGAACTTTGCCAAAAAGAAGGTGAACAGTCCTTCAAAATTCCTGCTTCACAGAAAAGTCTGCCAGATATTCTAGGCCTGCAGGTCAAAATTAGATGCCCCAGTGTTGCAGAGGAACTTCGGGTGACTGTCGAGGCAGCCAGATATCTCTGCTTCTATAGTTTTGGAAGTTGCTTGCTCTGTACTTCCTGTTTACTCAGGTAATATTATATCCTTCTTGGGTCTTTGAAGGAGTTGAAGAATAGTTATAGTTACAGTTTTCCCTAGTTATGGTAGAAGGTAAACTAGGTACTGAATCAAGATAGAATAAATAATGGAATATTTTCTCTGAATTCTCCAAATACAAATGGTCTGGATATTGTAAATGTAATTCTTACTTGATGATTGTTCTTTTTGCCTATAGTCTTACTGTGTTAAGTTTAAAACTTTTCTTTTTATTTAGACAAAAGGGATAAATGCTATGGAATATTACTTTAATGATGTAAAGATGTGTTATATTTGTTTATGCTGCATTTGTTTAGTTATGTAAAGATGTGCTGCTGTTTCACCTTGCCTGCCTAAAGCACCTGACTGGTCTAATAAAAAGCTGAATGGTTACACAGCAGTGGTGGCGCACGCCTTTAATCCCAGCACTCGGGAGGCAGAGGCAGGCGGATCTCTGTGAGTTTGAGGCCAGCCTGGTCTACAGAGCTAGTTCCAAGACAGGCTCCAAAAGCTACAGAGAAACCCTGTCTCAAAAAACCAAAAAAAAAAAAAAAAAAAAAAGCTGGATGGTCAATAGCTGGGCAGTAGAGGGACACGCAGGAGGGGCGGGCAGAGAGAATAAATAGTAGGACAAATCTAGGCTCAGGAGAACAAGGCTAACAAGGGAGAAAAAGAGGTAGATACCCAGAACCAGCCAGGCAGCCACCAGTTAGCCAGACACAGAATAGGATGTAGAGAATGAAAGAAAGGTTAAAAGCCCTGAGGCAAAACGTAGATAAAGAGAAACAGGTTAACTTAAGTTATAAGAACTGGTGGGACAAGCATAAGATAAGGCCGAGCACTCATAACTAATAAGAAGTCTCCATGTCATGATTTAGGAAGTGGTTGGTGGCCCAAAAGAAAGCTTGCTACACTCTGAAGTCAGATTACTATGTGACCTTGGGTAAATCACTTAACCTCCTTGTGCCAAAATTTCCTAATCTGTAAATAAGAATAACCAGAATTCTTGTTAAAAGGATTAAATGAGTGGTAAGGGATCAGAAAAACACTTTGCACACAGTAGGTATTCCAGAAATAGTTATTACTGTCCCCCCCCTTTTTTGAGATAGTCTTGCTATTTAGCTCGGTATGAGGTCCCTGCCTCAGTCCCCCAAGCGCTGGGGTTACAGGTATGTGCCACTATGTCCAATTTCGTCATTATTTTTAAAAAGGATCAACCTAGCCCCAGGTTAATTATGTATTAAGTGCCATATGAGAAACTGAAGGAAAGAACCAATTCAAATTTCCCCTTTAAGCCAATGAGATAGCTCCAGGCTGCACTGGAGACCATTGTCCCTTCCTCTTAATAGCCAGTGTCACCAAGTCAGAGCAAAATAAGGGCTATGCTAGGATATCAACTCCTGTAGAGGGCAAAAAGGCCTAGTGCACACAGATTGGCCCTGGAGAAGCCAGGAAAGTTTTTTTTTTAAAAAAAATATTTATTTATTTTTCCATGATATTTATCGAGCTCTACATTTTTCTCTGCTCCCCTCCCTGCCTCTCACCTTCCCGCTTCAATCCTGTCCCAAGGTCCCCATGCTCCTAATTTACTCAGGAGATCTTGTCTTTTTATACTTTCTACTTCCCATGTAGATTATATCTATGTAAGTCTCTCTTAGTGTCCGTATTGTTGTCTAGGTTCTCTGGGATTGTGGTTTGTAGGCTGGTTTTCTTTGCTTCATGTTTAAAAACCACCTATGAGTGGGTACAGGTGATAATTGTCTTTCTGTGTCTGGGTTACCTCACTCAAAATAATGTTTTCTAGCTCCATCCATTTTATGCAAAATTCAAGATGTCGTTATTTTTTTCTGCTGTGTAGTACTCCATTGTGTAAATGTACCACATTTTTTTAATCCATTCTTCAATTGAGGGGCATTTAGGTTGTTTCCAGATTCTGGCTATGACAAACAAAGCTGCTATGAACATAGTTGAGCACATGTCCTTGTGGCACGATTGAGCATCCTTGAATATATACCCAAAAGTGGTATTACTGGGTCTTGAGGAAGGTTGTTTCCTAATTTTCTGAGAAATCGCCACACTGACATCCATAGGGGTTGTACCAGCTTGCATTCCCACCAGCAATGCAAAAGTGTTCCCTTTTCCCACAACCTCTCCAGCATAAGTTGTCATCAGTGTCTTTGATCTTGGCCATTCTTACAGGTGTAAGATGGAATCTCAGAGTTGTTTTGATTTGCATTTCCCTGATGACTAAGGATGTTGAACATTTCCTTAAGTGTCTTTCAGCCATTTTAGATTCCTCTGTTGAGAGTTCTCTGTTTAGGTCTGTACTCCATTTTTTTTTATTGGATTATGTGATCTTTTGGTGTCCAATTTCTTGAGTTCTTTGTATATTTTGGAGATCAGACCTCTGTCTGATGTGGGGTTAGTGAAGATATTTTCCCATTCTGTAGGCTGGCGTTTTATCTTGTTGACTGTGTCCTTTGCTTTACAGAAGCTTTTCAGTTTCAGGAGGTCCCATTTATTAATTGTTTCTCTCAGTGTCTGTGCTGCTGGAGTTCTATTTAGGAAGTGGTTCCCTGTGCCAATGCGTTCAAGAGTACTTCCCACTTTCTCTTCTATAAGGTTCAGTGTGGCTGGCTTTATGTTGAGGTCTTTGG
>PVIU01004278.1:115340-129614 GCA_004026605.1 Ondatra zibethicus
GTACATGGTGATAGATAGGGGTCTACTTTCATTTGTCTACATGTTGATATCCAGTTATGCCAGCACCACTTGTTGAATATGCTTTCTTTTTTCCATTTGATATTTTTTGCTTCTTTATCAAATATCAGGTGTTCGAAGATGTGTGGATTGATATCCGGGTCTTCTATTCGGTTCCACTGGTCCTCCTGTCTGTTCTTATTCCAGTACCAGGCTGTTTTCAGTACTGTAGCTCTGTAGTATAGTTTGAAGTCAGGGATTGTGATGCCTCCAGATGTTCTTTTGTTGCCCAGGATTGTTTTGGCTATCCTGGGTTTCTTGCTTTTCCTAAATTAAATTTTCTAAAAAGTTCCAATAAAGAAAGATTCCAAAAATCATCTTCAGACTGCTAGTGAAAAGTAAAGTTGCTGGCCAGGCAGTAGTGGAGTACACCTTTAATCCCAGCACTCGGGAGGCAGAGGCAGGTGGATCTCTGTGAGTTCAAGGCCAGACTGGTCTACAGAACGAGTTTCAGGACAGCAGGGCTACACAGATGCCCATGGTCATGTCAGAGGAGTAGTAGATGGCAATTGAAGTTCAAGGTGTCAGCCTAGCTGGAGGAAACTCTGATTGCATGAATCTCATTTTAAGAAAGGCTATGAAACTACAGACCCCAGAATGTCTTTTGCTTCTGTTGTGCCTTTACATGTTTGCTACTGCAACCTCTCTCTGGCATCTGGTATAGTGCACGTGGATGTAGGGAGATCATCCACTGCCTGTATCTCATGTAGTGTCTTTATCTCATGGAAACATCCCAATCTACTGGGCAATTTTATCTGTGGATTGTCAAGATGACCCCTCCCTAAACTGTACTGTCTAAATTGATGATAATAATAATGATAGCTTATACAGAGTTTTGATGAATAAAAATAAATACAAGGATATGCTTCACAGCCAGGGCCTGTGAGTTCCACTTAAGGAGCTTCTTTAGATCACAGCTCACGTTAATAATTAAGGAAAACATTTCAGTCAAGGAGACAGGCTGGATCTAATTCTCTTGATGCTGATACAGTTGCAGATTTCAGTGTGCACCATTTGCTAAAACAAACCTTCAATATATAAGTTTAGCTTAGACCAGATGCCTTGCTAATGGTTTTTAAAATAAACATCCCCAGAAAAACAATCTAAAGTTTACAAGGTACATAGCTGAGTTCTGAGCTGTCTAATTTGTTGGCCAGGGTTGAAAGTGCAAAGCAGCCCCATTGCTTCTCACACTTTCCATGCTAGGTCTGGTTGATAACCTAGGGCAATGGCTAATTCTGCACAGATTCCTGACCTCAGTTTTCTGATATTGGTATATACCTTGAAGGCTCAAAGTTCCGCCACTTGATTGCATTTTATGGGGTCCTGCAATTGTACAGATAACAGGGAGTAGAGAACTGAGGTCTAGAAACAGAAACACCTGACTAGTCAGGAATTCTAACTAGTCAGGGCTATAGAAAATAATTTCACTCTAGCTTTGAGAAGTGCTGCAGTTTTCTTTTTGTGGTCAAGAGTTACACACAGGGTAGAAAGTCCCCTTGCCACATAATAATCAAAACACTAAACATACAGAGTAAAGAAAGAGCTGCAAAGGGAAAAGGCCAAGAACATCTAAAGGTAGACCTATCAGAATTACACCTGACTTCTCACTGGAAACAATGAAAGCCATGTCATAGTCAAGCATTATGCAGACATTGAGAGACCATGGATGCCAGTCCAGACTACTATACCCAGCAAAACTGTTGGTCACCATAGAAGGACAAAACAAGATATTCCATGACAAACCTAGATTTCACCAATACCTAACCACAAACCCAGCCCTACACAAAATACTAGAAGGAAAACTCCAACCCAAGGAGGATGGCTACACCAACAAAAACACAGACAATTGATGATTACATTATAGCAAATCCCGAAGAAAAAAATGCACAAAATAACATCACCAACGATGAAAACCAAATTAACAGGAGATAGCAACCACTGGTCATTAATATCCCTTAATGTAAATGGACTCAACTCACCCATAAAAAGGCACAGGCTAACAGATTGGATACGAAAACAGAATCCAGCCCTCTTCTGCATACAAGAAACACATCTCAACCTCAAAGACAGACATCGTCTCAAAGTTAAAAGGTTGGGAAAAAAAATATACCAATCAAATGGACCTAAGAAACAAGCATGTGTAGCTATCCTAATATCTAACAAAATAGACTTCAAGCTAAAATCAGTCAAAAGAGACAAAGAAGGACATTTCATATTAGTCACTGGGAAAATCCATCAAGAGGAAATTTCAATACCGAACATCTATGCTCCAAATACAAGGGCACCTACATATGTCAAAGAAACACTTCGAAAGCTTAAATCATATATTAAACCCCACACACTGATAGTGGGAGACTTCAACACTCCCCTCTCACCACTGGACAGGTTAATCAGACAAAAAATGAACAGAGAAATAAGAGATATAAAAGATGTTATGTCTCAAATGGACTTAACAGACATCTATAGAATATTCCATCCAAGCAGAAAAGAATATACCTTCTTCTCAGTACCTCATGGAACCTTCTCAAGAATTGACCACATACTCGGTAACAAAACAAACCTCAACAAATACAAAAAAATTGGAATAACCCAATGTACCTTATCAGATCACCATGCTTTAAAACTAGAAGTCAACAGCAATACCAATTTCAGAAAACCCATAAACACATGGAAATTAAACAATGCTCACCTGAATCATCAATGGGTCAAGGAAGAAATAAAAGGGGAAATTAAAGACTTCCTAAAATTCAATGAAAATGACCACACAACATACCCAAATTTATGGGACACAATGAAAGCACTGTTAAGAGGCAAGTTCATAGCACTAAATGCCTACATAAAGAAGCTGGAAAAATCCCACACTAGTGAATTAACAGAACATTTAAAAACTTTAGAACAAAAAGAAGCAAACTCACCTAAGAGAACTAGACGGCAGGAAATAATCAAATTGAGAGCTGAAATCAACCAAATAGAAACAAAGAAAACAATACAAAGAATCAATGAGACAAAGAGTTGGTTCTTCGAGAAAATCAACAAAATAGACAAACCTTTATCCAAACTAACCAAAAGGCAGAGAGAGAATATCCAAATTAACAAAATCAGAAATGAAAAGGGGGACATAACAACAGACAGGGAGGAAATACAGAGAATTATCAGGTTATATTTTGAAAACCTGTACTCTACAAAATTGGAAAACTTAAAGGAAATGGACAACTTTCTGGATAAATATCACTTACCAAAATTAAATCAAGACCAGATAAGCAAGTTAAACAGACCCATAACTGCTGAAGAAATATAAACAGTCATCAAAAGTCTCCCAAACAAAAAAAGCCCAGGAGCAGATGGTTTCAGCTCAGAATTCTACAAGACTTTCAAAGAGGAACTAATACCAATACTCCTCAAATTATTCCACATAATAGAAACAGAGGGAACATTGCCAAACTCTTTTTATGAGGCTACAATTACCCTAATCCCCAAACCACAGAAAGACAATACTAAGAAAGAGAATTACAGACCAATCTCACTCATGAACATTGATAAAAAAATACTAAATAAAATACTAGCAAATAGAATCCAAGAACACATCAGAACCATCATCCACCATGACCAAGTTGGCTTCATCCCACAGATGCAGGGATGGTTCAACATACGAAAATCTGTCAACATAATCCACCGTATAAACAAGCTGAAAAATAAAAACCACATGATCATCTCATTAGATGCTGAAAAAGCATTTGACAAAATACAACATCCCTCCATGATAAAAGTCTTGGAGAGAGCAGGGATACAAGGAACATACCTAAACATAATTAAGGCAATATACAGCAAGCCAACAGCCAACATCAAACTAAATGGAGAGAAACTCCCAGCGATTCCACTGAAATCAGGAACAAGACAAGGTTGTCCACTCTCTCCACACCTATTCAATATAGTTCTTGAGGTCCTAGCTAGAGCAATAAGACACCAAAGGGAGATCAAGAGGATACAAATTGGAAAAGAAGAAGTCAAACTCTCACTGTTTGCTGATGATAGTTTACATAAGTGACCCCAAAAATTCTACCAAAGAACTTCTACAACTCATAAACACATTCAGCAATGCAGCAGGATACAAGACTAACTCAAAAAAATCAGTAGCCCTCCTGTACACAGATGATAAAAGGGCTGAGGAAGAAATCAGAGAATCAACATCCTTCACAATAGACAAAATGGCATAAAATATTTCGGAGTAACTCTAACCAAACAACTGGAAGACTTGTATGACAAGAACTTTAAATCTTTGAAGAAAGAAATTGAAGAAGACACCAGAAAATGGAAAGACCTCCCATGCTCTTGGGTAGGCAGAATTAATATAGTAAAAATGGCAATCCTACCAAAAGCAGTCTACTAGAAGGAAAACATCAAGAGTAGACAGAGTTAGAAAGAACACCTGAGTACAGAAAATGAAAGAAACCATCAAAAAAACGTATGAGAGTCTTTTTCCCCTAACCCCCTCAGAAGAAAAGTCTTAGCTTATGCCAATACTGTGGATTCCTTTGGAGCCCTGAGCTGCCTGGAGGCTGGCCCCCCAGGTGGCAATACACAGAGAAACCCTGCCTCAACAAACAAATAAGAAGTCACTACCACCATTGTGACCAGTTACCACATGGCTGAACTCTCCACCAACCCCAAAGTGAAGGGACATTTTCAGAGTCACTCCTACAAGGTCAACTTGAATCTGAATCCTAATTTACCTGAAAGTGTAGTTCCCGGGGATGAGCTTACTTAGTTTTAGTATGGCTGTGTCTTCAGAGATCTTCACTTCTCTCAGAGGCCCCTTGAGCTCCTCCCAGTGGTACTGGACAATTTTATCGTCATCAGTGCTCTCTGGACCACAAAGAACATCAATTATGAGACAATAATGTTGGGCCTCAGCACTTACCTAATCTACACAAACCAGGCAGCCACATAGAGAACTCAAGCTAGAAAAACGTAAAATTAGACTCTCTCTCCAAAGCAGTTTTTCCCCAGTTGGTCCCTTAAGAGTGTTCCTGTGTCATTTCCTAAGGACTCTAACATAGGAAATCTCATTAAAATGCTATTGCATGAAAAAGGAAAAACAATTCTTAAATGCATGAAAACATATTGAACCTTCACTTAAAAGAAATGAAAATTAAAAATACTCTTTCAGATACTATTTTTTAACCTATCACACTAATTAAAAAAAAGTTTCAGACCATCAAGATGGCTCAGCAGGTAGACATTTGCCACCAGGCCTGACCCCCTGAGTTCAGTCTACAGACCCCATGTGGTGGAAGGAGAGAACTGATTACCACAAGTTGTCCTCTGACCTCCACATGTGTATACCACCCTCGCCTAGCAAATACAGCAAGAAAATGCAATAAAAATTTTTTTGTTTCACAGCATGGTAAATGTATGGAGAAAAGGGCCCTCATATTAGCTGAACTAATACAGTTTATTGCTCTACATGGCAACATGTATCTTTACTATTAATTAGTGTAATAATTCTAGAAATTTATCTTACAGATATATTTTCATGTATGTTAAACATCATGTTGACAATATTATTTGTGTTAGCACTGCTCATCACAGAAATGAATTCAAGTAACCTAAACGATCACCAACAGATACTGTAAACAAGCACACTGACTTTCCATACTCAGCAGAAGTCATCTTTGAAAGTGGGATAAGCATTTCATGCACTGATCAGACAAATCCTCCAAACAGAGCCAAGCTCCATCACAAATGGCAGTGTATGTGACATGTGGCCGTGTGACTAAGAGCAAAGATGCCGCCACATGTGCAGTTTCCAGATATTCAGAAAAGCCCTCTGCAAAGACACAGACAAAAACTGCAGCCACTGCTGTCTGGAGGACTGGAGGACACTCTCCTTATGTTGCCTTTGCATTAGTATTCAACTTTGACCTTCCAAACTATAAAGCAACAAGTGGTGTCCAAACCCTTCTATCCTTCCTCTGACACCCGCTTCTTCCTGGGCCCTTCCTCTTAACAGAACCATCGACATATAATGCTGAGCCCTTTTTAAGTGTCCTCTGCTAGAGCAGGGTCTACCTTGGTCAAAAGTGTGTCAGTGTGACAAGACAGGCAGAGTGATGGGGATGGAGCAGATCAGAGCACAGGACTGAAACTACCTGAGCACTTTGGGTTGGGGCTTGGTTTTTATTCTGTTTTCCCAGTGCTGGGGACTAAACCAACTCCTGTGCGTGCTATATAAACACTGCACCACTGAGCCACTAGCTCTAGAAACCTCAGTCCACAGTCACAATGAATAAAGACTCAGAAGCTGGAGAGATGATGGCTCCAGAGCACATGCTGCTCTTCCAGATGACCAGAGTTCCGTTTCCAGAATCCATACCAGGTAGATCACAACCATCTGCAACTCTACTCCATCTAGGGAGCAGAATGCCTCTGGCCTCCTTGGAAACCTTGGGTACATGCACATACATACCCCTACACATAATTAAAATAACAAAAATAAATCTTCAAAAATCATTAAACCAAAACAAAAAAGGAACATAGACCCAGGCAAGGCGCACAGTGAGCCTCTCCAGGAGGCTGACAATAGCCTATTAGGCAGAGATGTTTGTTAAACACTCCTAGGACAGCACTTTTGGCTACTGATGTAGCCAAGAACTTGATTTCAACAACCAAGAAAGGAAACAACATCTAAGAATATGTGTAAACCAGTCAGTTTCAACTTAGGTAATTCTAACTGTATGTACAATCCTATTTTCTCTGAGTAGAAATGTTACTTCAAACAAGATTTAAACTGGCCTGATTGGTAACTTCCCAGTCAGTTGCTTGGGATGGTTGACCTTCCTGTAACATGGTTAAAAAGACTGACCTAAACAGAATATGGACACAGCTGGCCCTATAGTTCACAGTGACTTCCATTCTATAACACTTAGACAGATACTCACGGCTGCCATCGATAATGGTTGAAGTGGTTGGCAACGAGATCTCCTGGAACTGGGGTGACACAATAGCAACAGGAGGCCGATTCTTACGGGGTTCTGCAACAGAGTGAGCAAAAAAGAAATGGGAGAGAAAAATTTAAAACTGTAGGAGGGTGGAACCTATCTGTATTGATTACAAATCCTTCTCAATGAACAGCTGACGAAGTAGCACCAGACAGGAAAGTATCAAGACCAGGCTGCCATTCTAATGGGAGACACCTGCTCAGGCCTGTTCCAAACCTGACTGTTCCCGAGACCATGCCAACACGGAGCCTGTCAGCCGTGTAGTCTTGACTGACCTTCAGCTCACAACCTGAGAGCTGGGCTGAAATAAATGCATCACTCGGTGGCCCTGTGCACTCTTTCAGTGTCAAGTTTCGGGAAAGTACATGGCTACCAATCACTACTTCTGGGCTAGCACACAGCTCCACGCGTGCTCGTCAAGCGCCTCGCCATTGAGCTACAGATCTAGTCTGCGGGTCACACATTCAATATCTGGTGAAAAGACTACTTTGGGTTCAGAGCCTAAGAAATAAACTCTGTTGCCAATAGAAGAAGGTGGCACTGACCTATGCCAGAGCAGGCACTCTCTCCAGCTTCCTGCAAATGTCTGTCCAAATGCAAACTACGATGCCTTACTGTTCTGCAGTCTACCAACATGGCTCATTTTAAGAGAATGACAGTATGGATTCAGGACTGAGTTTCCAATGGGAGAAAACTGGTAGTGCTTAAATGAGGTCACTTGGCCAGTTCTCCTGTGTGCTTCTCCAGGGCTTCAAGCTCCCTTACGTTTCTTAATTACAACACCGGGTCATCTCTCGGCCCTGTCCACTTGGAGTCTCTGGCAGAAAGTCATTGCTTGGGCCATTCCCATGTCCAGCCCAGTACACTTTACTACACTAAGAATTGCCCAATAAATAGAATATGACGACCCCCCCACACACCAAAAAAAAGAATAGGAATCTCAAAGCCTGAGGCCAAATCTCCCTCTTAGGAGTCCTGCAGAGGGAGCCCTGGGATGGACGCATACCTGGCTTCACTGTCACATTCACGTAGCCTTCCCCGTGGGCATTCTGACCTTCCACAATCACCTTGAATTCATAGAGGCCTGGAGTCAGCTGACAAGGGAAGACAAGATCCTTTAGATGACTGTAAGGAGCAGAAGCTTTGTTTTAGACAACAGAGCACTTGAGCTTTCTTGGCCTGAATCCTGCACTCTTTTTTTGTCCTGTTCTCAAAGTGGAAAAAGTAAAGTAGTTAAAGGGATTAAAGATAGGTCAAATTAATAAGAAACACATCTTTTAATGTGACTCTTATTACTGGCTGTATCTGGAACAAAAGAAATGTTTCAATTTCTTTATACTCCAATTTTCTTCTCAGAAGAACACTGAAGACCCAACCATCCCACTTCAGTTATGAAATTAAAAAATCAAGACTTCTAAGAAAAATATCTTATTAAAAATAAAAACAACAAATGGGTAACTGGAGAGATGGCTCAGTGGTTAAGAGCACTGGCTGCTCTTCCAGAAGATCTGGGTTTAATTCCCAACACTCCCATGGCATCTCACAATCATCTGTTAACTAAAGTCCCAGGGGATCTGACACCCTCTTCTGGTCTCCTTAGGCAACAGGCATGCAGGTGGTAAAGAGATATGCATGCAGGAAAATCACCCATATATACAAAAGCTAATTTAATTAAAACAAATAGGTCAATGGTGGTGCACACCTTTAATCCCATCACTCGGGAGGCAGAGACAGGCAAATCTCTGAGATCAAGGCCGGTCTGGTCTACAAAGTGAGTTCCAGGACAGCCAGGGCTGTTACACAGAGAAACCCTGTCTCAGAAAAAAACAAATCAAACCAAACCAAAAACAAAAACAAAAACAAAACAAGCAAACAAAAAAATCAAATCATGCTTAAATATCTGATTTTCCCTTCTGGTTTCCACCCAGTGTATACATACCACCAGAGAGGAAGCACAGTGAGACCACCACTGTCCCACTATCCAACAAGCCCTCTAATCCTTGACCACATACCAAAAATAATAATAATAATTTTATTCATTCAAGCTCATTTCTTTTTTATCTTTTTTCTTTTCCTTTCTTTTCTTTGTTTTTGTTTGTTTGTTTGAACCAGGGTGTCTCTTTGTAGCCCTGGCTGTCTTTGAACTTGCTCTGTAGACCAGGCTAGCCTTGAACTCACAGAGATATCACTGCCTCTGCCTCCTGAGTGATGGAATTAAAGGTGATCAGCACCATACTTGGCTTCAGCTCATTTCTTCAGAGCCAAACATTACCTATATTATCCCAGGCCAAATTTCAGAGGTATTGGGGCCTAGCTAAAAATCAAGGTATCAAACTTTTTACTGTTTTTTATTTTGTTCAGTTAGCATAAATAATGTCCCTGATTATGATATAGTCCCTTTAACATTCATTTATCTTAGTGGCTGTAAAACAGTACATGGATATATGTATGATAATTCACACAAGAATTCCACATTGCTAGATACTTGAGCGGTTTCCAAGTTTTTGTTATGATTAAAATGAACATCATGGAAGAAAATAAAGATTTTTCCTTTTTTTTCTTCTTTTTTGGGTGAATACCATTCAGCCAATCTCTCCTCAAAATGCTTTTGTCCCTGGCTTCCACCTTGCTCCTCCCATGCCCTCTGCCTCACCCCACACACTCCCACTGGCTGCCCTGAGCTGTGACTACACCTTCGGTTTTAAGCAGATCAACAAATTTATCTCTCGATCCAGACTTATCTCCTGGTCTCTAGCTCTTTCTTTCCACTGCCGATGGATCCACGCAACCCAAATGTCCCAAATGTCCCATATGCACCTCAGTCATATACTCCAAATGACTCAATCACCTATCTGTAAATCTCCTTCAAATTTGGTTTTTCTGTCCTCATTTCTTCTACTCCAAGTCTAAAAGCCAGACTTATCCTGGACTTCTCTCCCTCATATCCCCATCCAGTATCTCAAACTCATCCGATTATCCCCACCCACACCCCCTCTGCCTTGTTCTTCATCCACTCATCACAGCAGTTAGGAATCAAAGTGTGGGCTTTGGAATGGACTGTTCAAGATACAACCCACCATTTAATGGCTTTGTGAAATCTGGCCAAGCCATTCCCTTTTTAAATATTTTTTTATTTTTTCATTTGTAAAACAGATCTTAATACCTGCTGTCTTGAGATTTTATGACAATAAAAATATTTAAATAAAAGAATTAGCAACATCTCTGCTATATGGTCTGAACTCATATGGCTTCTTGTTTTAATTGTACTTCAGTGTTTTTTACTCAGAATCTCAGAATAATATCATTTCCTACCTAAATGTGTCAGTAGATTCCTTATTCATCTTCCCCCTTTGCATCTTATCTTCGCCAATCTGTGGAAGGCTGTATTTCTAAACTGAGAATCTGAACTTACCTCTCACAGGCTCTCTGCTCTATAGATAATACTCAAGGTAAAGCCACCGAGATGGCTCAGCAGGTAAAGGCACTTGATGCTGGGCCTGACAGCCACACACAAAGATCCAAAGGCATTCAAAGTTCTGCCACCAGGACCTCCTTCTTCCCTGACAGGTGATTATCACAGGCTGAACCATGTGGCATTCTTTCCACTCTCATTCATTCCATTCTACCGCCTCTGAGAGAGTTCTAGCCCAGGGCTTCTGTTACTAGAGTATTCTCTTTCCATACACCCTTTGCCCAGGAAAGAGGGCCCCTTTCATGACCAAAGTAGGTTAACTCTAAGAAACCCACAGTAAGCTCCAGGCCTTCAGTGACCCCACTGCTAACCATCAGTGGCCCATTACTGCCCACAAACTCTTTGCTGTAATTACTTGCTTCTTATGCTGCCTAAACTCTACTATTCCTGAATATTAAGATTGATGTGGGATTCCCCTCTGTATGCTGTGAACCATTGGTTAATGAATAAAGCTGCTTTGACCTACCTGCAGGGCAAAATAAAACTAGGCGGAAAAACTAAACTGAATGCTGGGAAAAAGGAGGCAGAATGAGAGAGACGCCATGTAGCTGCCAAGGGAGAAAAACACCCACCGGAGCCCACCGGAACTTTGCCAGTAGGCCACGACCTTGTGGTGATGCACAAATTAATAGAGATGGGTTAATTTAAGATGTAAGAGCCAGCTAGAAATATGCATAAGCTAATAGGCCAAGCAGTGTTTTAATTAATATAGTTTCTGTGTGATTATTTTGGGTATGGGTGGCCGGGAAATGAAAGAGCAGTTTCTGCCTACATAAGATTATGATTTTGGCTGGATGTGGTGGCGCACGCCTTTAATCCCAGCACTCCAGAGGCAGAGGCAGATGGATCTCTGAGTTTGAGACCAGCCTGATCTACACAGAGAGACTGTGTCTCCAGAAAAAAAAATTATGATTAATCACTGGGTAATCCCAAGTGGCTGCCATAGTATGCAGTGAACTGTCATTGAATGCAGGAACCACTGGGCCAAGGGACATGAACATTTTATTGCCCATAACTACTCTGAAGATCCAGTCATGTAGACACAAATAACCTAGCTTATCTCTGGAACTCTGAAGTGCTCATGTCACCTCACAGAGCTGTTGAGTGTATATTTTCAGCCATCTCTAGTATGCTGTAGTCTTCTCACCAGCAATGAAAATTTGAGAATCATACACTAAACAAACACTGGCTGTCCGCCACGGAGACTTTTGAAGGATTCACCACTAAAAGATTGTTCTCAGCTTCGGTGTGGCCAGAAACTCTGTATTCCCTGTTTCAGAAAGTCAGGGGCTCTCCCCTCGCCCTGCAGGTGGAAGGAGGCAAACTCACCTTAGACAGTCGGAGGACCTGGGAGTGTCTCCTTTCCATCTCCCCACTGTAGTCTCTGGGATGAGTAATCAGTTGCCAGTCGTAGGTGTAGGTTTCTCCTATAGAAGGGCAGTTAGGAAAACCATGAAAACATGCACCTACACACAAAAGGCTGCCAATAACAAATCGCTTCTACAGCCTGCCAATAAGAAACCTTTTTTAAATCCTGATAAAGCTGTAGTTTTAACATGCTGCCCTAAACCTGTAGGGAAGCCAACCATTTCCTGAAAGGGCTCTTGTTGACTCAGCCTCAGACAGGGTCTCTTTCATTCTCTCAACAGTGCTCATTCTGCCCCACACCCACCCTCCAGCCAATCCTCCGTTTTAAAAAAAAAATCAGGTTGTTCATGGTGTATCTCTCACTGAAGATACATGCCCTACCAACCACTACAGATGAACTGATTGGGAACAAAGGTCATTTTCTTACAAAACTTCTTTCCCAACAAAGAACAGCAATGACTTCTAAATAACATGGTTCAAAAATAGCATTTTACAGAGTGCTAACAATGCTAGTCTAGCTGAGGTCATCACACCCTGGTGAGTTAAAAGAGCTACTTCATTCCTGCTGAGCTAAATAACACCCTGCAGAAGATGGCAAGGCATGGCCCATTTAAAACAGGCCCCACTGAAATTAATTAAGATCAAATGAAGCAGTAAATGGTCCTCGTTTACAGCTTAGACTGTATTGTTGCATAGCATGGGGGTAGAATCCTGTCATCTATGAGGGATCAACTCCCCCAGGAAAAGTAATCTTCAATTGGGGACAGATGCACTTCTGTCCAGGAAAGGTGGGGTGTGACAGGAGAGCTGCTGTTTGCTCCAGAGAGAGAGAAAACAGTCCACAGCGCTCAGCAAAGCATGGCCACACTTTTACCTGAGGAGCTCAAATGTTGAACACAATGCTTAATCCTCCAAAACCTGAGAAGCAAATTTTATTTTCTAAGTGTTCCTCCACCAAACTAGCATGATGATTTGGCCTGTTGTCATCTCTAACTGTTCTCACATATGCACACACAAAAGTCAAATCTGAAGAGACAGGGGAGCAGCAACAGTTAGGACTCATGCTAAGAGATAATTCTTCAAACCGTAATTTAAAAAAAATTAGCAGGATACAAGATTAACTCAAAAAAATCAGTAGCCCTCCTGTACACAGATGATAAAAGGGCTGAGGAAGAAATCAGAGAATCAACACCCTTCGCATTAGCCACAAATAGCATAAAATATCTTGGAGTAACTCTAACCAAACAACTGGAAGACTTGTATGACAAGAACTTTAAATCTTTGAAGAGAGAAATTGAAGAAGACACCAGAAACTGGAAAGACCTCCCATGCTCTTGGGTAGGCAGAATTAATATAGTAAAAAATGGCATTCTTTCAGTAATTCTTACTGAAAGCAATCTACAGATTTAATGCAATGCCCAGCAAAATCCAACAAAATTCTTCAAAGACCTCGAAAGAACGGTACTCAACTTCATTTGGAAAAGCAAAAAACCCAGGATAGCCAAAACAATCCTGGGCAACAAAAGAACTTCTGTAGGCATCACAATCCCTGACTTCAAACTATACTACAGAGCTACAGTACTGAAAACAGCCTGGTACTGGCATAAGAACAGACAGGAGGACCAATGGAACCGAACAGAAGACCCAGATATCAATCCACACATCTTTGAACACCTGATATTTGATAAAGAAGCAAAAATATCAAATGGAAAAAAGAAAGCATATTCAACAAGTGGTGCTGGCATAACTGGATATCAACATGTAGAAAAATGAAAGTAGACCCCTATCTATCACCATGTACAAAACTCAAATCCAAATGGATCAAAGACCTCAACATAAAGCCAGCCACACTGAACCTTATAGAAGAGAAAGTGGGAAGTACTCTTGAACGCATTGGCACAGGGAACCACTTCCTAAATAGAACTCCAGCAGCACAGACTCTGAGAGAAACAATTAATAAATGGGACCTCCTGAAACTGAAAAGCTTCTGTAAAGCAAAGGACACAGTCAACAAGATAAAACACCAGCCTACAGAATGGGAAAATATCTTCACTAACCCCACATCAGACAGAGGTCTGATCTCCAAAATATACAAAGAACTCAAGAAATTGGACACCAAAAGATCACATAATCCAATAAAAAAAATGGAGTACAGACCTAAACAGAGAATTCCTAATAGAGGAATCTAAAATGGCTGAAAGACACTTAAGGAAATGTTCAACATCCTTAGTCATCAGAGAAATGCAAATCAAAACAACTCTGAGATTCCATCTTACACCTGTAAGAATGGCCAAGATCAAAAACACTGATGACAACTTATGCTGGAGAGGTTGTGGGGAAAAGGGAACACTTCTGTATTGCTGGTGGGAATGCAAG